>LUCM01008008.1:49942-129364 GCA_008360955.1 Fasciolopsis buskii
TCACGTGAAAAGTTTGGCACAATCGCCCTTTGACGACAATGACACCGGAAAATGGATCGATTGCCATTGTGAGTCTCCTTTTTGTCAGTCGTCCGTGAGCATCACTGTATATCCGCATGGTCAGAAGTCAGAAAATAAGAAGTTTTCTGGGATCAGTGAATCTCATAGCCCTCTTCTGGTCAATCCTGTTCATTGGGAAACGGTTATGTCAAAATTAAGTATCGACCGAACATCACGTGATCTAACCACTGTTCGGTGTACTATTGCGGTAACTGAATAGTACGCCGAGCGATTCTTTGTTAACGTAGGTGTGCTGAAAGTAAGCGTGAACTCGCATGCATTGAATAGCAAACTGGATTCTTAGTTTGGGTTGGCTAACTGCCCAGGACACCAAAGACTGTGGATTTTGACCAAATGTATCAAATACGGGCCCCATGTTGCCTTTTGTCAAATGTGTGGTGTCTGTGGCGGCCGTGTTTTAATTTCGTTCGCGGTTAAACACGTCTTTTTAGAAGAGAATTTTGGGTTCTATCGTCCTCTGTCACGACCACCGGCTCTCCAAGGGATCTAGTAGCTGAATATTGAACACACTGAGTATTAAGTGGCGACTCCTGCCTGTTAAATCTTTGTGTGATTACGAATCTCTGCAAAACAAACGATCGTTTTGCGGAATTTTTTCCACTTAGTCTATTTCAATGAGAGAAAAAGGGCAGTGTGAACGGGCTTGTTAACGGCCGGAATTTTCTCGTTCTGCCTACTGAATACCATAACAAAAAGCCTAAAAAAAGGTAGAACATCTCTCTCGTCCAGATGAATAGATATAAAAAATAGCAGATTTCTTTTACAACGAAAACGGACCAAACAGTAAAAACGATCTAACGGGAATGAGTGTGGTAGCCGCTTATGAGATCGCAGGTCACCACCAAGGTAACAATAGTTCGAGGAAAAATTTCAAACTTTTGCCCCAAAAACGACAGCCGATTTGGTCAAATTCAGCAAACGTCTATCGCGTTGTCTGGTACTCATGTGTTATGCATTTTTGCTAATCAGTTCAGTAACCCGAAGATGACAATTTCTGCTCCCATGATGCTGTCGTATGATCCCCTAATACCTGATCATTCATCCATTACATTTGCTGTCACGTGTTCACGATGCTCATGGGGAAATGGACGTGGATAGTATGAAGTTTCTCACATCTTTGGCCAAGAATGATTCCAGACACCGGTATGGAATTATGTATTTTTCACACCTAGCATTCTCGGCAAAATTACTAATAATCCGACGTTTCGTTCGCCTCGAGCAACCATTCTGGAAGCATTTTTCAAGCGAACCACTGAAGACTGATATTCAGGGCTTGATCGACAATATCTCATTTGGCCCCGTCTGCGTTCGCTTGTGCTTGTGTCCTTGATTGCGTTATGGTCAAGAGCGGAGGACTCACAGAGCTGCTTGTCTCAAGTTTGTCCATGGTTATGAATCATTTTTGATGAGTATGTTCCTTGATTGTTGACGCTATTTCTGACCGTTGCCAAACCATACTGGCACAACTTCTCCTTGAAATCGGGGAAACTTACTGATGATACTGTTCCCGGTGAACCGACGGAGTCAGTGGAAAATTTTCCTTTTCCTCTCAATGTTGAGCAATATTTGAAAAGTTATAACTATGTGACAGGATTCCAGCGAATTCATCGAAATCCGGCCGGTTTAATACAGACTGAATCGCAACAACTACTTCAAGACATTTATGGAAAAAAGCTGCAAGGGACACTTTGATAATTCTTCATGAAAATCAGGCAACGCTGTTTGACATGAGAATGCTGGTGCCCAAAACTACAGGCGACCAATCAAGTGCACGGTTACTCACGAACCAGAAAACCAAACGTTCTGCGAGTATTGTGTCAATAATATTATATATATATATATATATAATCATCACTGGAAGTGGAAACTGTGCAGCTTGATCACTCACATGTTCATATGAGAACTCGTGGTCTAGTCCGGCACCCAAAAATTCACATTTTCAGATTACGTTTCAGAAATAGGTACTTTGAGAACGTCTATGCCGTTTGTCCTGACCAGTCTCCTGGGTTGTTTGTTTAAGGATAAATAAGTCATTTGTTGGCCCAGTTTAGTCGTTCTATACGATTCGTATGCCACCCACAAATCTCTTTGACCGGTACTATGCAAAACATGGACCAAATCGACGATCTCCCATTGTTTCCATCTCGGGTCAACTTGTCCATCACCATTTGTTTTCGCAAACTGTTCCAGTCAGTCACGGATGTGAACTGCGTTTCAGATTTAAAAACCCGTTTATTTGCACCATATTTCCGGGTCAGGGAACGAACATGAAAAAGTGGAGAAATTAATCTCCCTGCACGAATGAAAAACGGTTAGTGAACACTACCATATGGTCATGCGAACCTGTAGCGGACAAAACCAATTAAACTTAAACTGGGATTGAAAATAGGTTATTATTTGTTGAATGGATTCAAACAAAGGAACGTGCGTGACTCCGTCGGAGTTCGTATCCACACGTGGAGATCAGTAATTGAATGATTTTAAACACGAAATAGGACTTTCCCATTCCCGTCTGCTACATATGAGAAACGTAAGGTAAGGTAAAGTTATTCGAGCAATTGCCAGCAACAAAATGCGTAGATGAAAATAAAAAGAAGAAAAGGACCAGTCTTCAAACTGATTCTATTAACGGAACATGCGGATAATCACACAACGGTTGAGTCGAAATCGACCGTATAGGTGGATTTTAGCAACAATCGAAAGGCGCAATCCAATTAGCCCAAAACCACAAATGTGAAATTAAGTTTAATACAATTTATCTACCTAATACCGATCATCCGCTTTTGGAATGTTCGTAAAAATGGAGTGCTCTAAGCTGAATGGGCCAATCTGCCCCTCAGAATCGATCTGGTTTGATCGATTATTTGGTCGGGCTTACTCGATTGCTTATCGGTCAACGCAACTGGTCTGCTATCAGCCTAAAGAAGTGCAACAATGAAATGGAATTAACGGGATGGGGGTCGCCGCATTGGATGTCAACTCCTAATCCATTTCCCATATTACTTCGAGACTATGTGAGAACTGTGTGAAATTATGTTAAAACCATTCGGAAATGTCATTCAACTGACTTTGAGATCTCTTTTCCATAGGTCTCAAACGTGATCCCTCTCACATGAGCACATCTTTGCATGAGTGCTATTAGGTGCTCTGATTACCTATGTATTGCTCTACAGTCTACCAACAGATGTATTCTTGAGAAGTTTTTTTGGAACAGAGGCATGTTCTTAACACACAATTTCGAAATAACGCGGGAAATGGTGTAGGTCAAGCGAGGAACTGAGAATGAATTACTGTCGTTGTCAGACCGAGGAAACTTTGCGCTTTCACCACGCGGCGATGCCACATTCTATGAAAATTTATTCACTCCTATCCTTGGATCCGGTTCGTGATGCTGACCACTTGCATACCTCATCCGTTGTTAGCCACGGCTAACTGGTTTTTGGCATCTGTTTGAAACCTGTCCGTGGATTTGTTTCTCAAAAGTCACGTCCACATGAGAAACAACACCTACGTTGGTGTACATTCAAAATCCAAGTTGTTAATGACACACCTGAAAAGTTATCACGATTTCTACAGCTGTGTATCCTTGTTGAACATTTGACGCCAACTGGGAGGAGACCAAACCAGTTAAGTTTACTCCATCCGGTTTGGAAGATTCATTAAAGAATTCGTTTGATTTTTGCATCTTTACCAATTGTCATTTGATTGGAGCGAAAAATTCATCCGAAATAAGGATAGAAATAAAACTTTGCAAATGTTGACCAGACCTGTGAAGCACAGGTGTGGAGGATCTTTCCAGCCGCGTACTATCAGTTGCTTCCATCAATAGGTAAGATTGACCTGTACAAATGTGAACCAAGTTCTTTAAAAACCTTGTGCCCGTCGAATCGTGACGTTTTTCGGAGTTTTGGTTTGCCTGTTTGTACATATGGTTAGCTCACCTTCCAATGGCCGGTTGTGATTGAGACGGTCTTCTATACTTTTGTAGTCACCCGGGGTTTATGGCTGGCCTAGGACAGGTTCCCATTAAGTGGATGGCGCTCAACAGCCCTTTGCTTTTGTATCATAACTGTAGATATGACATTTGTCAGAACAAAACCCTTTTTTGGGGGTCTTTGTTCCATTGACGTTTTTCCAAGAACAGATTTATCGAGGTTCTAGAAGCAAACAGTTTTTGTGCGTTTGTAGACTACCGAGTCGGCTCTATACGAAACCCTTGAAGAGGCGCTGTAAAAATCTTCATTCATTTGTGAAGAGCAATGTACAAAAAGGCTGCGAATACCAAATTGTTGCTTGTATCGAAAAGGCGATTAGTACGTAGACATCCGCTAGCCAATTTTAAGGTCCTGGGGAAAGAAACGCACACGCTGATCGCTTCTTGAAGCAGAGGTTTTCAATAAAAGTCGAATTAGATTAAAATTGTTGAAATTGATATTGCTTTGGCACAGAGTACTCTCTCGTGGAAAGGGTAACACTATCCAACTTCGTAGCTATTAAAACACATCAGTCGACGGTTTTTGAAAACAATCAGAAAGTGGTATAACAATTATGTAATTGAAAATGCATTAAATTAAGAGCATGCAGCTTGAAAAAGTGTTGACGCATTCAACCGTCTAACTCTACCCTGTGCTTTGTGATTTTCGGTCGAATCTATTTTATGTCGATCTGCAATTTGAAGTTTTGTGTCTCCTGCCATCTCAGCCTTTGTTCTATTTGCTTGCCTGAACGCGCTAAATTGCATTCCCCAGTACTGACGGTTATTAGCGTACCATTACAAATACGTGACAAAAGTGGAACTGCCTCAAACAGGCTGTTCGATCCAAACCGCCAATACTTGGTCCCCTTACCATTTTGGAACCACGTCGAACAACGGAACAACTTGGGCATAAGTAATTGAAGTTGTGCGACTGTTTACACGTTTAACACTTGACTAGATTGACTAATATTGACTGAGAAAACACAAATTGACGAACAAGATAGTTTTTGGCGAATCGCATTCATCCCATTACATCACAATGTATTAAGAAGAATTTTAAGTGGGACTGGACTAGTTTTGATAAAAATTATGGTCGGTATTGACTGATATCGATTCTTCTCGTTTCCGTTGCCATTCGCGTTCTGTCGAATGCGCTCGTTGTGACAAGGACCTGCAGAGTCGAAGTAATTTTCTGCAGTTCGTCTTTGTTTCTTGAGATTTAGGAATACAAGACACGCCGGCACCACTAACTATCATCATTCAATCGAATGACACCTAACAAGGATAATGGTGTGGTCTTCATTACTGCTTCGGGTATTGATTCTGTATGAATAATCGTTTCATCAACACCATGTTGCTTTGATCAAACAATATATCTGGTTATTTGCTTGCATATATATACACGCCATTTTCAGTCCAGTCCACTCTTCCTAACCGTTAACTTTGCTCTGGTTGTGATTGGCAACGCACACCATCAACTAATCAAACAGAAGAACAACGAGGAACAATGAAAAATCAACTGCAAACTAGTAAGTTCAAGAAGTATACAGAAGAAGAAAGATTTCGAGTGCAAAAATGTTGTTCACTACAGCACTCAACCATATCACTTGTTTCCAACCATCGTTTCGTGGAATCTCATAGACCCCAAGGCGGTAGTCTAACTCTGCTTAGGCAAGTGGGTCTCCCGGTTAATCTCATGTCATCCACTGGACACTTCTAACCATGGTCCAACAATTACCCGTCTCACGGAACAGCCAGTCCTTCTGTGGGCATGTGCAAAACTTGGTGCAATCACCGATTTACACCAATCCTTAGGAATCTCTTCTCATGCCCAAATTAATCCCGCGCGTTTTTTCTACCTCCAACGTCAACATTTCGCCGCCATCTCTGAAGCAGAACAGCAACAGTTCATCTGGTCAAGCAGCTTTAGGCCTATTCAGGAAACGTATCTCCTTATTACCCTCACTTCAAATGAAAAGCTGGTATCTACCCGCATTGGCTTATTTGCAGGCAGAACTACAAGGCTCCTTCCGAATCAGTGGTAAAGGTTGTGATGATTTTTGTTTGCTCCAGCCGTTCCTATTTTCCCACATTCCCCACTCCGCCACTACCCGCGGGCATTTCTCAGGCTCTTGGTCAGTTGGTCTCTCAGGAATTTACGCGTTCCATTGCATGTTGCATCCTAGGAATGGATCCGCGAGCATCCGAAAGAGCGACTGAAATTGACGATATTCATCGTTTTTGGGGTTTACATGACCTAAAGTCCAGCAAGACGGTTCCCGCTGAGTGCAAGACTTTTTTGATCTGCTCCCAGTGACGAAAACCGCATTGAAAGATCCGATTGTAACTGAAGCCGGCAATTATCGTCTAGAGTCAGCCATGCAGGACGCGTGACCACAGACTAAGGGCGAACCAAAGCAGGCATGGACCAAATCATGTTAGACCATTCTTGATTGATCCACATCAGTGGCCGATAACAATGTGATCACTTTGGGTTCAACGCTGTGAAGTCCAAGGAGGGCGCCAGGTAAATTGATGACGCTTTTTACAACAAAAACTGGTGTCCATCAGAAGCAGTTTGTAGAAGGAATGAGACGATCTTTGTTGTCAGTGTCATCAGCTGGAACAGAAAATCGACCTCGATTTGCCCTTTTGTCTCCGCTCTACAGCCGAATTTGATGTCAGAATCACCAGCAACGACCACAACCTCCGTTGAACGCACACTTCGGAGTGACCGCGATTACTTCTGTTATAATTCTTCTTTGACCTCCGGGGAGCTACAGTCAGAAGTCACCTACGCAAATACGGCGAACAAACAGTGACTTTGCAGTTGACTCCTGTTCTTACACTGAACCGTACAACCTAGCTGTTTATGAATGTCTGTTGACGGGGATTCAGTGTAACAGTTTACTGTCCGCCCGTATGCACAGGATGATTCCAGTGCCATTCAGACCACAATTGCACAAAACCGAATCACCTAAAATGCGAATAGTGAATCTAAAGGATGAAGTTTTATGTGCGCTAGGATGAGTGGTCAATCAATGAGATCCTGTATGCACATTTCGGGGAAAGAATGCATCTGATGTTCTCTCTAGGGCAGCTTGTTGCTTTATTTAGTGGAGCGTGCGGACACTTTAGGAGGCGAAGTGAAGTGAACACTCAGCTTTAAGTAAAGCGTTCGAACAATTTCCTCCCTTCCACTGCTGCTGCCATCGGACAAATCCATCGAGCCGCAGTTTCCCGTACCATCTTACGTGATCCCTACCTCGGAAGAACGGAGATTAGAAAGGTCCATTGTAAAGGGAATTCTGGAAGTATTCGGTCGACCGACTCTTCGGGCTGCCCGCACCGCAGAAGGGGTTATTATGGGAAACCCTTTTATGAGCCTTTGACTCGAAAGTCTAACTCACAATACAGTGCGACAGACACACTTATTCCTTTCACTGGTGAAACTATTTTGATTGGAAGTTAGTGCACGTTTTAATCATTTTGCATAATGTCGATAAATTCGAACTGCCAAAAACAAACTTCTCGTAGCTGTCGTGTTTTGCGTGCGTAGTTATGCATGCTCGAAGAATTTACTGACGAACCACGTACGATCGGAAGCATTTTGAAAAAGTAAACAAAGAGTGAGAGAAATATCAAGAATCGTCGTTAGTGAAGAGCTGCGTACGCGTGTCAGCAATTCATAACCACGAATATTCTTCAGCCGGCCCCTTTTTCAACCTTTTTGATTACCTCGCCATTTTTTCATCATTTAGGCATCGGTAATAAAATTTTGACAAAGATGGGCCTCCTTCCATGGTTCAAGACAGAATCGGGCGGCCACTTTGAACCTGTCGTAGGGAGATAGTCATTGACAATCTGTCCTGGTGTACAAAGACGACTCCGTCTGCCAGTTGCACCCCCCTGTTTGGCGCTTTTGTTCAGTTGGGAAAACAAAAGCATGGGTCGTGATTGTCGGCCACTATGAAAAACTGCTTTTTGGAGCACGCCATATCATGTCCTTTTGATGACCAAGAGACGGGTGAACATCTCCTCACCTGGCCTAACGGCTAAGGTTTAGACTATCCCAATGCTTTCAGTAAGTGACAACGATTGCTACACCGGTCAAACGAATGCCCGGAACCCGTTCGAAGTCACGTATGTGAGCTGGTATCGACCTCTTCGAGTAGTGTCACCATTGTGCTCAATGTGTTCCACTGATTCCGCTGATACAGAGTGTACACTTACTGGTGTCTAGAAATGCTACGTGCCGAGTGTAGGGTGGAGAAACGTACTTAACTATTAGGAACGAACGGGGCTAGTGCGATAAGGAAGCACGCCATTCGCAGCAGTAATTTCGACACTCCTGATGCACGCTTTTCATGAGCACGTGTGGTCGACGATGGTTATAAGTTCCTTCCTCTCCGCAAAGGCACGTGTTTTCAAGGTCGGCTGTGTCTTGACCCTGGCGGTAGGGAATTGAGGACATGCTTATGGTGGTGTATTTGTGTTTGTGTTTGTGTGTGTGTGTGTGTGTGTGCATGCAGCTCGATTTATTCCACCCGTAAGTTTTATGGGCTGAACGAGAGACAAACAGACATCAGCACCGGACACGGTGACAGACGTTCGTCGTGTAGTGGACTCATTCATCCAAGCAGTCTTCAAGTACCGTAATAGCGCGGAAGACGTTAAAGTTATGACGATGCCACGGATAGTGCTAATTTTAGTTTTTTCTCAGTTTATCTGAAAATCACCAAGCCGTGATCAAATCCAAATCACATCATATTTTTAATGCACAAAGTTTCGCACAATCTACGTGTTTTTTTCCACGCCACGTCTTGATCCCCTCTTCGTGACTGCGCATTTGCTCCTGGCGTTGTGGAAGACAACTAGAATGATCCTTCCACTGGAATTTAATTGATTTATATTTGTGGCCATGGAAGGCAGCTAGAAATTTGAGTCAAACAAGTCCATATTATGGAGGCAGTTGACACGTGCTGAATGCACACTGAGGTCGTTGGAGGAAAATTTACACAGTTTGGCCCATTGCTGACGTGACAGGAAAGTTGTAAATAGTTCGTTTCCAAGTGCAAAAAGTCTTTCGTGTCTATGGATAGGTCTGTGACCAGTCACCCAGGTGAATCCTCGCTGGTGGATGCAACGTCGTGTCACTGGGAACTTATGCACTGGCAGCCAAATTACATAATATCTATGGTACTTACTTAATTCAAACATGTATCGATAATTACTAGATGAAATATCCAAGTGTCCTCCGGCGTGGACATATGGCCCCGCTAGTTGAACACACGCGATCCAAATGTGGGCTGCTTTCATGCGTGGGTCTACTTTGCGCTGAGTTGGAAGAAGTTTCCCGTTCTGATAAATGATCGAATAATACCATTCAAGTGCTAACGCGCTCCTGAGTTCCGATGACAGCCCGCCTGCACCCGCCATGAAGGGCAGAGAAATGCAGTTTGGCCAGCTAACTGCTGTTCACCCAGCGTCATCGTTCGCGGTCGATGGGAATTAGACGCGGATCGTCGGTTTGTTGAGCTTCATTTGTGGCTTTGCTCGGCAGGAGAGCGAAAAAGTTAACGAGATCCGAACGACTGAGAACATTGGGATGGTGAACTGTGGATTGAAAACTTTCGAGTTGTGAAAATCTCGCGAGAAATGGCGGAAGTTCAAAATTCATGAGTTATGGATATTCGGACAAGGTAACCAATGGAAATAACACGGAAAACGTTGCGCTCGTTATCATTTACTACTTTAACGTAGACTGAAAGTAGTTTGTTTAGTATGCGCACGGACACTTCGCAAAGAGTTGTTAGCTTAAACGTACTCTATCAGTGGTGGTCACGCAGATACGGAGATGGTCGCGGGTTCAAATCCTCCAATCGCCGGTCAACTTCCCCACTTCGCAGGCCTCAAATGGCCGCAGCCTCCTTCCTAAAATTAATATGCGATTGTTATTTCAATAATAAAAGGAAGCAAAAGGTAAAAGATACAACTTTCTCATTTAGTATGTGTTAGTAGTAGGAGATCGAATATATTCGTGATATAATTCACCATGTGATATCATTGCTCAACTCACCATTAAGAAACCATGAGAGCACTGTACAGCTGTTTCATCCTTGTTAGCAATCATCACCAGTGCATATCCATTACACCCGAACTCGTATGCGAACCCGAGAGGAACGATTTATTTTGAATCGAACGCCTTGTTCACTAGGATACCGGTCGGGCTCTGAACAGTTTGTTGAGCTTCACTGCATGATGTTGCTGCACCTATCCGTCACTGATATCACATGGTGAATTATTTCATAAAACACCTACCACTAACACATCAAATAGCCAAGCTCAGTAGGTCATGTCCAAAGCCGTCGTCGTAATTAGGCTACCCGCAAAGAAGTCATCTATCGGTAGGGGTCGATTGCTTGCGCTATCGGCCCATGGCCGCACAACTTGGGAGCCCAACAGACCGGTGGGTTGCGTCTCATTCCCACTGATCTTGAGTGACGGTACTGGGTGAAAACCGAATGCGTGAAATTGTTCTTCATATGGTACCAACACTCACCTCATCACTAGGAAGACATGGAAGCACTGCATAGTTGTTTCATCCTTGTTAGTCTCCTCACACAGCACAATCTATACGTGGCAATGGACAGCCGTGCACCGGCAACTCTTATCCGCACAAATCAACAACGCATCGGTTCTGTCATGTGATGGAAATTGCTAGCAGCCAAAGACTAAGGCTTTCGGTTAGAAACCGTTCTCTGCGGGTCTGAGTTTCACATTTAGGGAACAGTAGATGTGCATTGCGGATGGTTCCTAACAGGAGAAAAGAGATATACAGCCCTCCTGTTGTCCCTTAATGATTAGTTGAGCGTTGGTACTACATGATGAATAATTTCGTGAACCGCATAATCTCCGACTACCAGCGCTCAAAACCAGAAAATCGGTTAAGCTGAACTTCTGTCTCCTTCATGGCTTGTGCAGACACGGTATTATCGCAAATCAGGATCGCGCTGGGACTGGGCCGATGTTGTGCAATCACTTATCGTTTAATCAATCCACACCGATCCAAAATCTTGTTGCTTACATTTACACTCTCATGTCAACTCTCTAGCGTCGCTCTCATGAGTTTCGTTGTTGATCTAGCTGACACGCCTAACAGACAAAGTTGTCCAGGGCTAGTGAATTTTCACCCAGATATCCACGGTACAGATAAAAGATAATTCAGGCACCCTATTATGGGAGCAGACACACGCGCAGACAGCTCGTCGTCCAAATTGATAGATCACGGTCACTCGCTCCAGTGGCACAAATCCTCGGTTCTGCCCGTGTCCGGGTTCGTCAACCGTTATTTCTGATCATGTCAAAATTCACAATCTAAAACTACTCGGCTAACGGATTAGTAAGCGGACATTACACCAGCACCGAATGAAAAAAGTAAAGTCATTGTCAGTTTCACTAATATCAAACTAACACATCATTAGACAAGTTGCAACACCCAAAGCATTGACTAGTGGTCCTGTTTCGACTGACCTGTGGTGAATTCAGTCGCAAATGTGTTCCATCAGTGACTCGGGGCGATAAAACAAGGAAACTCAAAGTGTTGCTTGCGTTTTTCATAAACAAGTGTTTATTTGGGTGGGAAAATAAAACTTGCCGGAAAACACAAAACCGGTTTGGCGACTACTGCTGTTCATCAACTATGCTTTTCCGGTAATCAACCCCAAACACCCCTTAATCTTGTTTATCCTATTGTTGAATTTTCAGTGCTGTCTGACTTGAGCCGTGAGGATGCATGGAAGGAAAATTCCGTTGAGAATCCCAACTGTGATTTGTCCTTCTCTTCTCTTTTTTCATTCTGCTCAACTCCCTAGACCGTGTCCTGCGTGAGCAGTTTCAGATCAACGCCCGTGACCAGTTACATCTGCTTTTTTCTCACTAGGGATCTGTGGGATCACTGAAACCCCAAAAAACCTGCAAAATGTTAAGACTGAGGCAATGAATACAATTCAACACCTGAGAAACAAGGTGACACCATTTGATGTCTACAGTCCGGTGGTCTAGGAACGGTGAACTTGAGAACTGTGATATACTCCGACGGCCAAGTGCATTTGTTTCTGTTCACGAGTGTTAGGATTCTTATACTTTGTTAATCGGGTAATTCGGGCAGATGGAGTTCATTTATCCCTGGTTGCAATGTGGTTACAGTGAACAGAGCGAATAACAAGGTGATACATTCGTACACTAAATTATTATCATGTTTAGACAGGTCAATAGTAAATTGTCGTCTGGCGTATACTTTTCAGTTTTGGTGCAATATAACCTTAGTTTATATTTGAGTTGTACTGGTGTGTTTTGGCTTGCTTAAGTGCAACTGAAAGTGAGCTTATTCGTCCAGTTTTGTGCCCTCTAACTGAACCTAGTGAGCCAACTAACGCATGGATTATTTTTATTCACAACAGTCTCTCAACTCCACAATCGATTTGGAAATGGAGTTCTTCTGGATAAATTGCCAACTACCGTTCACCCGAATTCTCCTCCAAGTAACATGTCCTTTCTCTCACGATCCAATGACGAATTGTTTCATTCTACGAAGCATTCGATCTTAGCATACGTCGCTTGGATACCCGCTAACGGAAACGTGAAGGTTTCAACGAACACGCACAAAGACACGAACGCAAGTACACGTACATCCCGTTTGGTCTGTTGAGTTTACAACAAATGTTTTGACTTACACCTCGATTGGTTGGAGGAGTGGAAAATAAAAGTGCATAAATTGGCACAAGGAAACTTGAAAGTATCTAACTTAACAACTTACCCTAACATTCGTCTGAGGTTACGCATAATCAGACTCCAACGTGAGCCCTAGATACTTTCAGGTGAAAGCAAGCCGATCGAACAGAGACGGACTTTAAATAAACTGAGCATGATGCAACGATTGCCACATTCCAACATGAACTTCCGACAGGAAGTGATGAAGTGTGTACTCTGGTCATGTGAATGCGACGTGATGCCAGGATGCAAAAAGCGGTGTAGTACAATGTTTAAGTGTAACGCTTCACTCCGTTTTTATGCGTCGTTATGACTAAACAGTAGTGACTCAGGGAGGCAGGCCACAGCCACCCAAAAGCTTACGAACGGAAAAATGAACGACAACCGTGTGGGTCGAATCAATGCTGTTCATCTCCAAGAGCTGTCAAGCTAACCCATTGGCCAATGCCAGTGTCAAAATGGCAAAGCACCTCTTCATGCCCACCAATGTTGAATGTGTAGATGTGTGTAGATGGAATTTTTAGTGCTTTATAACGGAAGGATACTGATGGGTCAGGTCTCTGCTTCTATTTCACAACAGGCACAGTTTTGACAGAAAGCCCCTAAAATCATATGACAAGGAGACTACGGACAAACGGAAATACCTCGAGTGGAAGGACACCTCTGACTGCAGCATTTAGCCATATCGCCTGTTACCTTCAGCCCCCAAACCCGACAATCTAACTTTATCTACTCAATACAATCTGTTGGTTAAGATTTTCATATCCTTTCTTCAATTCGTGGACTGACAACTGTGGCCCACCCTCCAGCACTCACCCACCATATAGGGTGTCAACTTTGGGGCACGCGAGACACGTGTCCAAACCACCTTAAGTTACGCAAACCCAATGCGAGTTCGAATAGCCGAGATCTGAGGCCCAGTACTCTATCCTTAACCAAAGCTTAGCTAATACAGTCAGTCCTCATACTCTGGCAAATGTACAAAGACATCGTTGTTTAAACACCGATTGTTTTCATGCATCCTCTTTTCCCAATAGCCCTGTTGGGAAGTGTAAATCCAGGTGAGTTACACATTCGTCTCCATCTTCTCAGTGATCCTGTGGCTGCGTCGGGGATGCATTTTGCCAGATCCAGCTATAAAATATTGCTGTGAAATTGGATTGACCCAAAGCCGAACCTACTGCTTAGGCGGAAAGAACTGCATGAATTAAAGAGGTTTGATTACTTCCATCACACCCGGTGTTCTTATGTCGGATGAAGCGCCCTCGCGCTAGTGCGAGACTCCATTGGCACTTGCCGATTTGTAGCATCCGTATCGTCGGAATGACATCCGGTTATCGATCAAATTTCAAGCCCACAGAGCAGCAGTAAGACCAGAAACATAGCCGGAGAGAAGGAAGATTAGTGAAGACTGTTCGCGTTTGAAAGTAGTTTCGTGGCGGTATTAACAGAATATGGTAGGAGAACTGTCCCAGTAACCGAGAGCTTAGGTATAAAGAGAATGTCGCTCTCGAAGCAGTCTGTCCTCCGATCGAGTTAGTGTTTGAAAAGTAAGTCCAGGTGGTCAGTTGACGGGACGGAAAAAGGTATGGGAACTTTAATTAGTTTATCAGGTGTCGTAAGCGCAGTTAGATTAGGGGTTAGGGTAGGGTGAAGGCTGGAGACAACAGGTGATATGGCTAAGTGCCGCGGCGTTGGCGTTCTGTCATTTGTCGTCTCTTTATCGTTATGTAGCTCTCCAACTTCTTACTTTGTCGATAGACTACCACTATTTCTCCGCCCTCACTTGGTTAGTTAGGCGGTGCTGCGAAGCACGGACAAAAGCCAGATCACATCTGTTCGAAGTCGCTGGTTGTAAACTCTAAACTAAATATTTTGTCACCAAGCGGTGATTCAGTTGCGTTGTTCGAAGTAAGTCGTACGTTGCAACAGGTCTACGCTGACTCGGAAAAATGTGCGTGCTTGCATAAGCTTGATGCACTCAAGATTGAAATGTCCCACTCAGCTTTATGCTGGTACAGTGAGTGTTCCTGTCATTTGGACCTTACTCGGTTTAAAGAATCAGGTTACCTCGAAGTTATATGAGGGAAAACAGCAAATTGGCTACCGTTCCAATTGTTTTGTCATTCCCGTGCAGTATTTCCACCGAAGCACGAGTTTATTCCATCGATTGCTTAGTCTGAGCATCCTGGTGGAAATTTACTGTTTAACTGGCTGGATCGTCCCACAACCACCATTGTCTCACATAGCCAGCCAGCCAACCCTGAGAGTTTTCGGTTTAGTCGATCAGATTTGGATCGTTGACTCATATCTTTTGTCGACCGGTGGGTGAACGGGAGCGGATGATCAATTACATTAGGCGTATGCGTGTGCATAAATAAACATCCGCATGCAAAACACATGCACACACACACACACACAGGTTACGCGCACGAATTGTCTAGCTTCTAGTCACGTGACAATCACTCGTTCGTTTTATCGATTTGTGTGTCCGCAAAGTGTACGCAATTGTTCCGTAAGCCACACGTATCATGGGTGGCTGTTCCGTATCTCCCACCGGTGGCTGTGATCTGACGCCGGGACATGGAGAAGGTGAAGTGGTCCAAATTCTCGACCATCAGTGGCAGTTTGTTTTGGGGTAACAGGAACGTCGAGCAAAATTGACTGAATTAATAACGGCGAGCCTCACTTCTGGGAATGCCGGTAACAGTGACTAGTCATTTTTAACAAAAGTTGAAGGAATTGCTAGCATGCAGAAACTTAATTATGAGGCAGATACTGGTATAACTTCCACATCAGTGCACAAGCCACACGAAGAGGTCCTTCCGGTGCAGGGAATCTCTTTAGATGAACAGTCCAAAGTTCACTTGCTTATGCAGGGACTGGAACCATCAAAACATTTGCAATATTCCAATTATATTTTGTTTTATTATTCCCCGAGAATTTCCGTTAAAAAACTGTGCCCAAACTGAGTTCCACGTTTGGTGGAAAGAACGTCACTTTTCAAAGTAGGATAAAACTGCCTCAAAATGACCAAACAACCGGGACAGGAGATTGTATCTAACGCTAGTTGTGTCTATAAGGAGAGTAGACATTTTCAAACACAACCGTTTCAAAGTATTGATTTTTATCTCCGGGTTGACATCTGCTGATGATGAGAAAACTCGCGCGAAACGTCTAGCAAAGCTGGATACTGCAAACAACAATCCATGCAACGTTTAACCGCTGAATACTTCAGATCCACGAACTTAAAACGTGACTCGAAAATGACCCACCGTCCCACAAATGTTGAAAGTGTCTAAAGGGAGAGAAAACAACGTGGAACCGGGTCTCCCAACGACTTGTGGTGCACGAACCAACAGGGTCAAACCAACCATCCTCCGCCTACTGGAACTGCTGGGCATGGCATTTTGCGCGATTTTGTGACTTCAGGTTCCACAAATGTCAGTCGTGTGGACGCAAATGGGGCACATGGAAGGATTTTGCTGACGACCATAAAATCGCTGAGCCAATTCACTGCATCTAACGGAATAAGACATCAGTCAGATACCGGACTTACATGGACCAGATCTTCACTGTCACATTCGGAAATCAGTAATTCTGACTGTTAGTCGTCAAGTGGCGCGCCCGTAGAGCACAGGATCGGACAAAACAATCATCTCCACCCACCGTGGATTGCTATGGTCAACTGTTATACAGTCCCATGGACAGCGTTGCTCGACATATCACTGGGCCAAACGTGTTAGAATGTGAGTTCTCTCTTTGTGATTACTACTGGCGTGGTATTTGTTACCTACCTCCCCTCAGATACCTTAAATCCCCCTTGTATTGATTGGACCAATACGCATGTGCTATGGGATGTGTTAATTTGTTCAACTTATGATATCAACATTTCAACCACAATGTTCACGCCTAATTGCGTGACGATGAAAACATGGCTTGAGCGTCAGGCTGCATGAGTGACGAGGTTCGTGCAAAGCGTATCGGGATATTTCGTCCAGGTCTGAGACCATGCCCCAAACCCAAAGCCACCGTTTATCTAAGGCCAAGTTCTGAGTTGGTCGCCTGTTCGAAAATCCCTGCCACAAAACCGCTGCGAAATCCACGGATGAGGAAATCAACCAGGTGGCAAGATCCGGGGTTGCTAATGCAAATTACTTAGTCAGATTGGACTGCGACTATCTTGGTCGCTCCGAAGGGAAATGGCTCCGCTGGATTTTGTACAGACTTTTCCCCTGGATTTAACGGTGGCTTAGAGACGCACACGTATCCATTGCCGACAACATAAAGCTTGTTTCCCTAGTTTGAACTGGGGGGGAAAATATTTTCAAAAACTGACTCGTCAGATGCTTATCTCGCGGCTGAAGTAGATAAAGTGTTACCAGCGGACTGCTAACCATCAATACACATCGGAGATTGTATGAATACAACAGACTACCGTGTGCGATATAATGTCCAAAGGTCATTATTCTAACATGAACTAGCAATTCTGAGTGATCATGCGGTAATAAACAAGCACGTTTCAGACAAATTCATCTCCTGGCTAACAAAGTTGACTGCATGCGGTGGGAGAGCATATTTTTCGTTGATTTTTACGTTTTCAAGATACGAATATTTAATGAAAATAACGTATGGAACGCGGTTCGGAGCATCGGGTTATGGGGGTATGCAAACTGTTTGCTGTGTGTGGTTTGGAAAAGTCCACTGATCAAGGCAAACATGGGATGGATTACTTGCTTCTTGTCACGCGTGAAAGGTTACGTTGGAAGGTGTGTGGGGCTTGGCTCGACGTCTCGGATAGTTGCCAAGGCAGCAAGAATAATTTGGCAAAGCCCAGCTGTGAACAAAGCGATGGATGTGACCGCTTGACTGTTATTGGTTTTGCTATTGTCAAATGAAGTTGACCGACAGTTTTTGATGAATTCCCCAAGCACACAATTTCTTAGGTGCATCGGTGACGGAAACGAACTTTTCTCAGATCCGTCCAAGATGGCTGTCTTCAACTGAATCCCAACAGCGATAAAAGCGTAGTCACGGTCACCCTACGGTCTTGCAAACTACCACAATGATTTACTTCTAAATATGTGTGACGTAAGAGCTCCATTAAGTGCCCTACTTGAACGCGATTCCTTGTTTTTTGTCGTCATCGGTTGGGGAGAATAGAAACGGGTGTTGATATCCAGCCAAGTCACTAAGATCTCGGTTTGTCCGGGATCACGACAGTGAGAATGGAGCAATGCATCTCCTCAAATTTCCAGACGAATCACAAAGTCAATGTCTCACGCCTATCGAACACTTGCAGAAGCTGAAACACCCTAAAGTTAGTTCGAGAAAGAAACGTAACCCATAGTAGTTGAAGTTAGTGAATTACAGAAGTGTTGACTGATCACAGGGAACTGTTAGTCATCTCGGGGACCAAGATCGTGTGAATATCACAAACCACTCGCAATGTTGGACAACGGTACTAGCTCGGTATGACTTTGTAATCGGGTTACTCAGTACAGAAATTCTTGGGCACGATGTTGCACTGCCCCGGCTGACAAAACGAAACGTCACCAGTCGGTGTGACAAGCATGTGGTCATATTATCAGCAGAATTAGATTCTGAAGCAAATCAAGTTTTCCATTAGTCTGTTCCGAAGATGCCAGCGAGGTTCAGTATGATACAGAGGGCAGTGAAATTAAACGGTGAGATTCAACGTATACTCCACTTCCTAAAAGCGGACTAGCCTCGAAACATTACCGATCACTGTCATCTACAGTTTCATCGCCAAACGGCGTCCTCACTATTGTGGACGATTGACCAATGCTGTCAGAATATATGCTGATCTTGAAATCGCTGTCCGACTATCCGGGTACCACACGCATAAAAGCGCCAGATCGAAGCCATGCGCAACTACACCGAAGAATACATGTGCTCACTTGATGTCGAGATGCCTACCAAGGCTCATACTAACAACATCATGGAAGCCAGTCCGTGTCGC
This sequence comes from Fasciolopsis buskii, assembly GCA_008360955.1. Lineage (NCBI taxonomy): Eukaryota > Metazoa > Platyhelminthes > Trematoda > Plagiorchiida > Fasciolidae > Fasciolopsis > Fasciolopsis buskii. The sequence goes on from LUCM01008008.1 coordinate 68,755, forward strand.
CTCTCCTGATCCAGTGAATCAACAGTTTTATTCTAATAGTGGTTGCTAAACTCAATGACATTTGTCACTTTATGCTAATTCAACAAACACGAAGACAAGTTTGTCACCCATAATTGGGTGGCCAAGTAGGACTTTTGGTGGACAGCCTAAAGAAAGTATTCAAATAACTTCAAGGAGTAGGAAACACCAGCTTTTCGAGACACGTCATTCAACTCCTGATGCAACCATCTCAAACGTCGCATGCGAATACAACTGGACATCACGTAGCCTGCAATCATAACAACTATTCGGGATGATAAAACGGTCGAGCGCTTCAACAGACATCGCAGTGCAAGGCCACGTTGGTTAACCAAAGGTGATGATGTTCTTATCCGTGATTTTCCCTATTCTGCAAACCAGCGCATACTAAGAGCAGTGTTCTGTACAACTCTCGCGCAGAACAGTTGTATAGTCAGCAGACATATCAGTCACGCCAAAAGACGTCACAGCACAGAGAACCAGGTCAAAAGAAGGAGACAGAGCTTTCGGTAGACGTATTCTTGCTGGTGACGAGAAGACATTATCCGAGAGGCAAAGCCACACACGTGTAAATGACTGGAGATAACCAATGGACTGGCCGAACCCCGCCAACACAATTGCCACTGATCTTTATAACGAGTTATATGAATCTGATCTTCCGGGCCGAGGAAGGCGAACGGTCAGTTACAGTGGACGCGTGTTTGCACACGGAAAACATGTATACCATGCATACGAACACATCAAACTGGAGAAAATAAGTGCACAAATCGTCCAACTCCTAGTCACGTGACAAACTACTGGATGTTTTATCGATTTATTTTTATTGACTACAATTGCAAGATGTCCGTAAACACATTCAGACCCGCCTTAGCGGCATGTTCACTGAACCTATTTTCTGCCTCACAACAGTGGGTTCATGAGAGAATTGCCGTCCAACGCCCATCAGACGCTTGAATTTCACTCCTCTCAACTCGACTATCGGGTGCACAAGCAACATGCCAACGGCTAACAAAACAGCACGAGGAAAATCAAACTGTCCTGCGACCTGAACATAAAACATTGTAAGACGCCCGGCTTTAGCGTGCCGTCGCACACCAGACCTGAAATCATCATCATGTGGAAGCGACCCGAACACCCCACAGCCTTACCAATCGGAATGATTTAGAAGTTGATCAGCCAAACAAACTGGGCTCATTTTTACATACCGCGAGATCGATATGCGAGGTCGCTAATTGGACTCGGTACATTGAATGGGCGTTCCCAAATGTCACCCAATCGTGGAAACCTGAACGATTGAACGACCTCTGATTCCCTTCTGTGTTACCAGCCTCATGTGCGAAGTTTATCGATCCGTGGTTAAAATCGCTTGAACGACTGAAAAACTAAAGACAATTAGTGGTATTGGATATCGCCCGATGATATGCCGTTTCACATCCCTGATTTTCCCACCATTCTTCCATCTGTGTTGAATTGTAAGTCCAAGCCATTTCCGGACATGCATACGTGGTCGTTTAATGTGCTGAAATTGGAAGTTCCATTGACCAGATTAAAGTGAAATCATAATGGAAAACTAAAGTATATTCGTGCGCAAGAATTATAGTTACACTGAAATTTCTATGGGAATGAAGTAAGCAAAAATGAGTGGAACTTCTCGTTCACCCCCTATTGATCACGGTTTATGATGCGTAAAGTATAGCTTCACGAATTTCCACAGCAACCTTCAATAAACCAAAAAAAGTTGGGATCTACTCCATGTAACAAACACTACTTTATATCAGACCTTAGATAAATCAATGGATTGACCTGATTTGATAAAAGGTCGATGTGGGAGTGCAAGTGTATGAATTTCACATAGAATTTATTTGAATAATACTAGTCATATGAACACTTGCATGTCTACCACGGGGTTGTGTGATCGAACTGAAATGTACAAAAACGGGAAACCTTGCATGAGCCGAAAACAAAGCACACTTGTTGACCAACATCCTTGCTTGCGCAGGCAAACGTATGTTGCTTTCTGTGCTGTATCCTAGTGACATCGAAACTGATCAAAACGCATCGAATTTGGAAGACCTGTAGCGATGACCACGTAAGACTTCGCCAACTTACTAATCGAGATCATTAGGTAAATTGTGTAATCATTCTAACTCAATTTTAATGTGTTTGTTAACAGTTCTCATATCGCAGTGTTGCAAATGTAGGCTGTTCGCTTGCTAAAATCTCGGTTGGGTTCCGTCGTCGAGTAATGCCTAATCTAGTCCCGATTTCAGCTCACCAGTTAGTCAATCATATCCCAACACCCAAATCGTCCGTTCCCACGAAATTCAGTTAGAACAGTCGAGTTTTATACAATCAATACACTACTTATTTATTGCATGTTGGCTTGATTATCTGTGACTGTGCGAATGTCGTTCACTTCCTCCGTTGTCCGAGTCACGCGTTCACTGGCCAATCTTGTTTCGCGCATGTCACCTGATTCAGTCCATCTCGAAACCGGACCGCTCATCCCGATTGATCGACACAGCTTCAAATTGTGACCTGCACATTTCGTGTACGCACACTCATGCCCTCCAAATCACATCTCAGTTTCGTCTCACACCTGGTATCTAATGCGATAACGTGGACTCGATACGGTCTTGCCATCATATATGCCGCCGCAGTTTCGATATGACGATTGCAATCCACGCCCGGATATTCATTGCAATTTGTTCTAAATCACAATGCACACGCGCACGTCAATACGAAGAATAATGGATACAGCATCTAGCAAAATCGAGGACAATCTTCGTCATATTGGCTTCCCACACAGGTTCCGTGAATTAAAATTCAAAATCTTCTCTGTCCTACCTGCGGATGGTTGGAAACCCAGCTTCTATCGGGTAACCTGAGTTGAGTATCAATGTTGATCTAAGTTTAAGACGTAACGACCAAAATTCATCCTCTCTCGAAAAATGTGTTGCCTACGCAACTAATGCTTTTTGGAAGTTTGTAACAAAACTAGAATCATCGATTTGTTACCTGTTCATATATTTCCCACATGACTTGCAATCACACTGAAATTTAATAAGAGATTAACTAATTGCCGTCATGATCAATTAGGTAACAACTTCGGATATTGAAAGGGACGTGATCAAAATGAAATTTCTCTCGGTAAACGATCTGACGAAAATTGTGAGCGGACCGATTCATTCGCTGTTTGCTGTGCTCCCGACAGGACCTCAATGGGACATCACAAGACATGTCGCTTCTAGAGTTGGTTTGCAGTCTATTTGGGATCGCATAGTAGTGTGGTACATTTGAAATCACCAAACAGTACCACTTACTGAGACCCAGTGAAATAATGTTTTACTCAATTTTCTCAGCCAATGGGGTGCAAAGCTGAAATGGTAGTCCCCGGATTACAGATTACCACAGTTGGACAGTTTTAATCTCTGAAGTCATACGTGTTACACCACTGAACGAAGGGTCACCACTGACGGCCGCCTCCCCCCACTACCCCTCTTTGTGGTCGGCCCCTGGTGGCGCTGGGACACCCTCCTTCCACTACACGCAGGCATGAAGGATGTTATACGAAATACGGAGGCTGTTTGTAACAGGATTATTTATTGTTTCACAAGTCGCTTCTAAACAGTAGCCTGTCATTGTACCCCGACCAGATGTCAATCTTATAGATGTTTTCCCCTCAATCTCTGGGCCGAAACGGACAGTTTGACCAGAAATGCACGGGGAAAGAATGAACTCAATAGCCGCCGCATCAATGAAAACTCGTGTTTAGGTGTTGTGCACAACCAGTAATATGCTACTTAGAAGTGTTTTGTGCTGTGAATGAATGTGCTGTGAAACTTTTGTTGCAAGAGATAGGCATTCATGTTTTGCGCCGGGCACGCGGTGTTTTCCCGTCCGCATTATGTCGCATTTCCTGGTGTTTTCTATGCCTGTCGTTTTCCGATGCACAGCCCGTCCGTTGATGAATGGTCTAGCGATGCTTTATTCTGCCACTGAGTTACTGTTCACTGACAGAACAACGCTAGTGGGGAACACAGACGGGTCTCGACTATTCGATACGATGGCATACTTTTCGGAATGACCATGCACTTATCAGAAAGCTAAACGTGCTGACTACGTGGTATCAGTCTGCCTCAGCACAGTGCTTTCTGACTGTTTTCTGGCAATGCAAGGAAGACCGGTTACGATTTTATATCACAAGTGTTCTCAGAATTGTGCAAACTAAAATCTAATAAAAGTTCCTAGAATTGCGTGAAGTGAACTGGGCTTGGTCTACCCCCAGGAGTATCAACCATGTTTGGTCCTCCACTGGTCGAAGCATCGTTTGCCTGAAAGTGATCAAGCTATTGTAACAACTCTAACACGGTGACTTTCAGGTTTCCAAAGTTTCGTTTTCCACCCGGCCGAGCAGATCCACCCGCCACGTTCGAGCGTCCGGTACTTCTTAATTAAAGTAATATATAACCACCTTCAGTGTAACTACTTGATTGGTTTGCTATGGAAATGTTATGTGACTAACGCTCAGGTATGACCCCAAACTGGTTTAGCTCTAGACTGTGGGTTGGACATTAACGGACACCGGCCAACATTAGTTGGCGCATGAGAAGTGCATAACGGCATTATCATGGTGGATGAATTAGGTCTTCGAATGATTTACCCGGAATGACTTGACTTTGCGTAAAACCCCTGGCCCGTGACGAGAGTGAATTCGGTTTTAAAGTGTGACCATACGTAAAGGAACCTCGTACGTCTACAAGTCTACATACAAGTCAGCTGCGGCAATATTTCTTATTGAAGTTTCTTTATATTCCTTCTTGTTAAGATGCCGATAACAATTCCTGTTGAAACGCCTACTCCGATTAGTGCTTTCCAGCTCGATATAAAGCATGTGTGCTTCGAGGCTTGAAGAACTAGGCTGCGTTCATCTGACTTCTTGGCTGTTCGGAAAAGCATTCAATTTTTCGTCACACATTGGTTGTTTCACCGCAGATACTGTCACCAGCAGCTTTACAAACTTTTGGATTCTCGTGATATTTTGTAGATTGCAGTTCTTTCAGCCCTTCTCAAAAAATCTTAGTTCTTTTTCATTTGTTGTGACACGAAACAATTCGCGGTCACTTCCGCAGTGTGAATGTTCACACCGCGTTTAAAAACGTTACCGAGATCGAGGTCGTGTCACGTGTCACGGTGCATGCGTTTCACGCGATTTCGGTTCTCACGGAAATCCTAGTCACCAAATTCGCCTATCAAATTTGTTATTTTACTGTCGTGCTTAGCGATCCATCTGGCCTTGCAGACTGTTTCGTATCAGAGGGCACCGTAACAGGGGTGGGAGGGGTTTTTCGACCCAGTTACCTCGTAACACTCGGTTTCATTTCGACTTTGCTTGTACTGTCTACATTGATTGTTCAGTTATTCTAATCCTATGTTGTTTTGTTAAGTAATCAAAATAAATGACAGCAATTCTATGCTTTCATGACATTTCGTATTAAATTTATTCGTGTCTGAGTTTTTGCAATTTGCCGACGATTCTGATTAGCCATCTTGAAAATTTCTGGTTGCAAATGTCTTAACACCAGTAGGAATGGCGTTAACAAATTACACACGAATGAAAAAAGAAACCGACACAATTCTCGCAGTTGAACGTCTCATACCATATGAAATCCATGACAACTTAAGTTGCTAATGCTGGAGATGAAATAAAAAACGCAATTTTTGTCCAACATTGAAGCGAAAAATACTCTTTTCCATGGTCAGTACTCAATCAACAGTTTCACTACACATAAGAACAAGTGATCTAATGAGTGTCATACTCTGGCAGCTAAATTACTTAGTCTGGTGATTTGATAGTGAAGCTGTTGACGAGATTCCTCCTCAAACAACGTTTAAGCGATAAACCACACAGTCCGACTATCGAATGTGTTCACTTTGTTTGAACACTGTCCCATCACCTACGAGGCTGGACGGTTCTTAAGCAACCTATTGTCTCCTAAAAGACCAGAGAACCCCCATAGGGGATTTCCAGGTCCCCTGGTAACAAAGACCGCTCGTCTGGAAGCGCCATCCACCGATTCAACAGATCCATCAATCAATGAATGTAAAATTAGGTAACATGCAATCCGAAACCCCAGATATATATATCTTTGTGTTTGCGTTTGTGCGTGTGTGTGTGTACGTGTGTGTGTGTGTGTGTGTGCGTCAAGCTTCACCAGTCGAGTGGGTTAAAATGTGATCACAGCAAATGCAATACAAGATGGGACATGCTTGGAGTTCAGCTCTTGGTACCCGCTCTAATTCGTTGTCTCTTCTATTGACTGGATGGTACCGATAACGTCTTATTGTATCAGTCACACTGGGGACTTCATACTGACAATTAAGTCAATGTATGATGCAATGTTGAACACTTTCACAGCATGATGCTAATAAGCATAATACAAACTTCAATGAATCCCCGTCCAGAGTACCATATAATAATTTCGCTAACGAGCAACATTGTGAAGGTCGCCTTCCAAATGATTGCCGCCGAAGCACCCAAAATGTGAACGAATTTTAAATGTTGCCCATTACGATGAGGCAATAAAATGATAACGTGCATAGCAGTCATCCAGCAGGGGATATTACTTTTTCGATTCATCTTTACTGTCGTTTGGCGCTGATAATTTCAAACTTATAATCAGCCTTAGCGATCATTCGTGTCGCTCTCGCTTTGTTCCTATGCATTTGGACAGTACACAATTGTCTTGATAAGTGTAACACACCCCCTTCAATCGTTTCAAATGGTTTGTTCAGAAATACTGTCTAACTACTGATATCCCGTTTACGGGGGATTTATTCCGTCTGCTTCAGCATCTAGGAGTTCAATTTGTAGACACTTTTTAACGTACCGGTGGTGCCCAAGGTTACTCTAGGGTAACTTGTTTGCGTAAGCAAGCAATCATTAAGCCGAACTTAAAAACAGGCCGTATATGGACATTCCACTCTCGTTTTCACTTACAGTAATTTTACTCATGCCTGCAGAGTGATCGATTCAAAACGCTCTTTCCTTCCTCGTGTACAAACGAATGCCCAGACGCATGTGTGAACAGTGCAGTCGGTTGTGAACGTATCAGTTTCAACTCAGAATAAGTTATCTTTGCGATGTATTGCACACAAGCGCACATTAGCCTGACAGATGAGAGAAAGAAGGGCACTGAAAATAAGCTTATATATGACATTCAAGAAAGACACTGTGTTTTGGTTTTCCTATAGTGTCTGGAGGCACGTGTCGATTTGCATTTTATTTATACATGGCGGTGCCATATTCGTCTTCAAATTCCATACTAGGTTTCTTGGAACTCTGCAACCCTGTTTCATACGAAATCATTCTGTGCCTAAGTAACATGTTAGATGCATGAATTCAGAGGAGAAAGACCGGTGACCACAACTTTGAAACCAAAGATAGAACAGAGCCTAAAATGGTCCAAATTGATCAACTATGGTAGAGAGACAATGAATTGCAGTCTATCTTACAGCACATGTACGAGGTGGCTGAGAGGACTAACATCTCTGAGGTGCTGGAGTGTAGAGCCTTTTAGGCCATTCTCCATTTGCTTGTTCCCCCATCGCTTACCTAACTGTTAGCTGTGATGCCACGAAGCTGACTTATGCACCAGCGGTCAAACCTCGGCAAGCCACCAGATGGACGGGCTAAATCAAAATGAGATTAGCCGGGGCCTGAAAATCTCTGTAAGATTGTGTCCAACATGCAAAGAAATCTGATCCAGAATCAGCAAGTGAGATCTTTCGTTTGATCAAATGGCCAAAAGGAAAACTTTTCAGCCAACAGGGTTGCGCGGACTCCTTGCATGACATTTAGTTCTGGCGAGTACCAAGGAGCTCCTGGAGAAAAACCGGGAACCATGCATCACGACCACATTAGATCTGTTGAGTTTCCCCGGGGTTGGCCAAACACCATTCAAGAGCATATGTACTGCAATATTGGTCAGAAGTTCGGAACATCGGAACTTTTCATTGCTCAACCGTTAGCACTTGGTTCTGCATGGGACAGAGGTGTGACCCCAAACGAAAGCCGAGTGACGCTACAGACGCCGCTTTTTACAGTATTCTCAAGATTCCATGTATTTTGTTGTCACGATACACAATGATCATGCTTCGGCTGCCCCGGGATGCGAGGCATCTGGAGTCAACACAGCGGCCGTAGTGCCAAATGTACTAACTGAGGGCCTCAGTCTGCGCATTCATATAATGGTTGCTGAAAAGTCACAACACTCTGAAATTAGTAGCCAGACCATCACAGCACGCAACTTGTGCGGTTACCAAATAGACCTTGTGTCTCTAAACATCAGGACCGGATGACGTAAGGAGAGTACCGAAAAATCGATACGCTATGTACTGGTATTTATTGTGTTATTAACACAGCGTTGTTGGTAGCTGTAATGCGCCAGCGTTTCGACTACCTTGGGTAGTCTTTCTCAAGGCAAGTTTTACAAACAAAGGCGTTTGACCGAACATTCACAATAAAAAAGACCTTGTATCCTTCGGAATTTTTCCTGTTTAGTTCTGGAACCCAAGTATGGAGTTTTCCAGAATAGATAACTGATGCCAGCTCTACTACAACGGACCTACTGACAACCCTGGCCTTCAAAGATTCGGAAACACTCGGTAGCGAGTCCAGTAAGGCTTTGCTCCTAAGGAGCCCGACATTCCTTAGAGTTTCTGCATCTCGTTTTCGCTCCCCGTTGTAATCGGCTCCTTAACACGAAAAGCCAAAAATACAGTAAAATATGAGCTCTACGGCGTGTTACAGGAAGTGGTTACGAATAGCCCAATTGGAGATACGCCTCCGGGCGGGACATGAATCGGCGTACTGATGTTTCAAACCGAACAACTGGGCACATCCTAGTAAGATGCGGCCTTAGACATCAGTAAGACAGTGATGCTGCTCTCATCGGTTTAACAAAATACATCAGACTAACCGTCCCCAACATTTGTTTCCAAAATCTATGGAGATGTTTGCTGAAGAGGTACTCGTTAACTGGCACTAATCACCAACTGTGTCTGATAGACAATACACACATCTACTCATTGTACTGAAGCTGAGGCGCCCTATGGTGCACTGTTATCTGTTCGACAAACTTAACTTTCACTTGACGTTTCCGAGTGACTCGTCATGAAATTACAACATCTAACCTGCTATTGAAAACCATGGAGGCGCTGTACAGCTGTTTCATCCTTGTAAGGAATCATCAGCAGTGCATATCCATTGCTAGAACGCGAACCCGGGGTGAACGATTTTGAGTCGAACGCCTTAGCTATTACGCTAGCTGGGCTGATTTTCAGCGGCTCACTGGACATCAACACTACCTGATATTCCCTCGCATTTTTCCCATACCCCATCGACTCAATTTATTGCGTAAACATACACGGTTCCACCGGTCCATCCCACACACACACACACGGAGATGTCTACAATGCACTCTATAGACCTGGAGTCACATACGTACAAACATATGTGCGTGCAGATCCGGGCACACTGAAACGATGATCCATAGACAGTGCCGTCACTATCTCTTCCAATCCATTTCGTACTTCCTTCCTTGAACTCATCTGTTTGTCATTCACCTAGTTACGCGACAAGCTAGCCATCGCAAGCAAACCCCGTGGGTCACCTAGTGATCCGGAATCGAACTCAACCACTCCAAGGTCAACCATCTAGAAGCATTTTACCACTGGTGGGTGAAAAGTAATACGTAGTGGATTAACGAAAGCACAGTCAATACCAATCGTTTTTTCTCCTACAGGGAGTCTGATTGGGTAAAACGCTCCTCAAACATGAATCTCGAATAGTTTGTTTAAACTAACCAAGAGGCAGAGCTAGAACTGAGAAATTTTCTAATGCACAAAGTGCCAGATACTTCCCTTCTGTCTAACGTTCCAGGTTACTGTAAGAGAATTTTATCTATCTTTTGCTTCCTTTGTTAATGAAGCAAAAGTGTAATGCACTTTCAGGAAGAAATCTGAAGCTGATAGGGGGCCGCCAATTGGGGAAGTTGACCGGCGGTGGGAGGATTCGAGCCCGCTAACTTTACGTCCAATGACCACAACGTCATCCTCCTGACCACCGCAAAATAATACGGAAATACTTTTCTGAAACCAGGGTTGGATAATCTGACCTAACCACTAACATAAATGACTTGTCTGGACATTCCAGATGGCCGGTTAGGCTCGAGAGCTTTTGTTATGCACAAGGCTAAAACCTTTTTGTAGAATCCTAGACTGAAGGAGAGGGCAATGGTGCTTGAGAGAATTCAGAAATTTGAGCGCAAGTTCCGGCTATTCAACAGGACATCCCTGGTGATATGCTTGTGAAAGAGCAGCAGATGGCTGATTCAAAACTGGAGTTGAGAAGGTAAACACTTTTCCACGGTTTCTACAATCTGACCGAAATTTACGGTCAACCAACTCTACTGAGTATCCGTGCCCACTACTTAATTTAATACCGTCGTTTTAGGTTTTTCAAACTTACTTTATTGATTAAATCACGAAGCACGTCGTTTTCAGGAAAATGATCGCACCTAATAGAATGCTGACAAGTGGGAAAATAGACCGGTGGTGAGAAGGACCGTAACCCAAACCTTCAGTTGGAAATGTCATGATGTTGACCCCTTTGACTATCCCCGTCCAGATAGATGTGGACGGTTCTGCCCAGGCTCGCATTGGAAATCTTCTGCGTATTAAACAGACATGGTAATCAATACACCATAGAATTACTTAGTGGATCGTTCGTGGAGCACATCGTATTCCAGTTGAAAAGAACGAGTGTTTGCTTGAGAGGCATGTTTGTGGAAAAGATTAGACATGTTATGTAGCCTGACATCTGCAATAAAGTGTTCTGTTCGAATGAAAAAATCGGGTCTCCGAACAATGCAAACTCTGATCTAAAATATTTCCTTCAAACTACGTTGCACAGATAAGGACAATGCACTTCAGGATCACATGAGCACTTTTTCAAAATACCATTGTGCACTAATTGGGTACAATATCCAATAGCAATTCATTTTGCTTATCGTCAGTCGCAAAACGATTCTAGGACTAGTAAAACTATGTGCTTTGTCGCTAGGGTGCCAAATTTTAATTGCATCACCCGTTTCGTTTTGTAAAAGCTCGAGGAAAATAGGGCTGCTCTACCAAAGAGTTCCACGTAGTAGTAATGTTATTTTTCCACAACAAAGCAGGACAACTCATCTTGTGGTTTATTTTTAGTCAGATCTCCAAGAGAAGGGGGAATCAATTTGCAATCAACTTGTTTTTCTTCTATTATTTCGGATCTGCGACGATTCATATCTGGCACGCTGAACTGAACAGGCTGGTGATCGATGTCAATCAGGCTATACGTGCCAAAAACACTACTAACTGGTAAAATCTAGTTGTCTATTGATCTACCCATTGATCGGTCGCCCGGTCCTCTGACTGACAAAGTGCCGACAGGCGACCAAAGGTACGGGTGCACTGTTTATCTTGATCTTTTTACATACAAGCACGTATGCGAGCACGCACGCACGCACGCACACGCACACACACACACCCACACGCAAAAACAAACTAACAAAAGGGACCCATGAATCATTGTATTCGGAAACAGACGCACACAAACATCACACATACAGTTACATATTCGGTTGAGATGCTGACACAGACAGGAGAAGACACATGCATCGGTTTCGAATACATTCATTTATTACACGGACGGCGACTTGATCGAAAGTGGGGGACTATTGCAGTTGGCGTAGTTGACATTGGATATTCGAACACGCGATCACCATCGACACATTCAAGGACCACGTATTGTATCAGCATTTGACTAGTTTCACAAACCGTCAATAAAATCCACTACTTCAGTCCCAAACCCGAACTGTCAGCGTGAAACTGTCCTCTGCATAAACCATCAGTTAACCTTGGCATGAGGGAACGAGTCCGCCGAGTGGATTTATACTTAACACACTATCAATTTTCAGGGTAAACTAGTCAAAATTGCTCGACTGCTGTGCATGTTTTCACAAATTTTATCGAAATTTTGTGCGAGTGAATCATCGTAGCCGGTGGCAGAGAGCAGAATGCGAACTGATCCAAGATGGAGCAACTCATGGTTTGGAGCAAAACGATCGAAAATTTACCATCCTAGATCAATCAAAGCCACCAAATTTGGTGACATTTAGAATCTTATGCGTTTTATATTCAGTCTAACAAAAAAATTCTCTTTTCCAAACATATCACGCAATTACCTGTAAGCAGCATGAGATTAGTGATTTGTTTTGGTATGACTGATTGACCATCGGACTCGACTCTCCGGTCGACCGGCTCTGTTGTTCACCTGTCACTTTTGCTAGTTTACTAAGGAAAGACTTTAGAACCATTCGTCATGGTTTGTCAATCGTTAGTGGTGCATCTTACATACCATTGAAAGAACTTTACACCAAACTGTGTGAAATACATCTGTTTGCGTGGGAAAAATTTGCACAGAAAATTCTTTCGGATCCGTCCCATCCTTTGCACAATGACCTTTCTAAATGCCGTTCTCCTGCCAGGACAAATTCGACCTTCCGCTCCACCCTCCTTTGCATAACTACCTATAGAAACTCGACTGTTCCCTACCTAGCCCGAATTCTCACCAATGAGAACAGGTCAAGATTGACTTTCTGTCCAATCTCCGGTAACTTTAAACATTCTGTTTCCCCTCCGTATTTCGATGAAGTGACGAATGCGTCCCTTTTGACTGAAATGTGGGCACCATTATACGCGAAAGTCCAGCGTGATACAGTACACGAGAATGGGTTGCGTAATACTTCCGCAGCAGAGGCTATTTGAGATTTGCGATCACTTGGGTCATTTCGAGAGGTACTTATGGCAACTAGTGGGCTCGAAGCCTGAGACACCCACCAAGATCATGAAGAGGAATTTGAAGGCATAATACACCTGACAAGATTGTTACCCTATCCTACAAACTGAATCCCACTGGTTGAACAGTTATTGCACTGTAAAATCTGCACCGGATTGACGCTCGTGAAACATTTGGAGGAGAGAATTTAGTTGTATTTCTGGGTGGTCTACGTGCAAGGATCACTACATCGCTATAGGAATGTTGATTCTTGTTCGATGAAAAGTAATCTAATGGTTTGGGGAAAGCGAAGTGATTTTGCTCTGACTTGGTGCGCATCGGACTTCACTCTGAACGCACAAACTGCAGGTCCTCTTGTCAACCTTGAGCTCGGGAAGCACCAGACTCGAGTTTGTAGTGGAACATGGATTTGTCCCTCCGGATAGCTTGTTTAACCGAACATTGACCGCCAAGAGCGGTCGCCACTTGTGCGTTGCTCAAGCATCATCGCTTGCACGCTCCTGTCAAAATATACTCTACCTGCTAACGCTTCCGACTGTATTTTCCTTGTATCGGTCACGTTTCAGAGTTATCAGAGTGACGCACAAGTGGTTACAAAGGTTAAGGACAGGCAAACGTAATATGAGATTCGCGTTAGAACAATCGGTTCTACAAGTTTTGCTCTCTTTGGAGCCCTGGAAATTTCGAGCTCAGATCCTGAGTGTGATGGTGGAGGGTGAATATTAATCAGTTCTAATGGGACTGATATCCAAGGTCAGTGGCGATCTAGTGTAAGGTTGATTGGTTGACCACGGGTATTGATTGTATCATCAAGATGCACACTTGAGTCTGTTCAGTCCGACATGCAAATGAGCGGTAGCAGTAAGTTGTAATCACAATAGGTTGCGGGACCAAGAAAACCACTAATGACGTTTGTCTGTACATGCACAACATAATCAATCCCGTCCTGCATCTATTTTACCGAAGAAAAAAACATGCAGAGACAAAACAAAAACGCATCACGTTCACCAGGAATTGCACATTTCGTGGAGCATGGATAGTGTTGTACAGATCTGAAAACTGGACGAACTTAACGAACTACGTCGTCTTTAGTTTTGTAGTTGAGAATTACAGTTTTGCAAACGTTCCGACCATCATTCATTTCCTTTCGCAAGTTTGTCGAAATTGCTTAAAAGTAGGGCAGGACTATTCGGAATCGTAAAAAACTGTGCCCCAGTTTCACAAAATCTGACACCGATTTGCTAGCTCGCAATTTTTAGTACACCAGGCCAATAACTGGCACACTATGCCATATGGACGGGCCAGTGTGTGCCTGTCTAGGGTTTAACACAACTCAGGGTTATAAGAACCCGGCCTCAGTAAACCACTTGGCTGACAGCTCCGAATAACCTTCATACAGGTAGCAGCTGATGTGTGTGTTATTCCTTCTCCCATGAATTTAATGTGTGACAAAGCGAATGTAGCCGTGGGTACACGAATCTCTACTAACTGCCTACTCTCACCTTTTGAAACCTGCCACGTTCGCGTAAGCACGTTGGTGTCAGGCACGGGAAAAAGAAGTGTAATAAAAATCAGCTGCTCCCGTCGCACTAAGGTGTTACGACATAATTGCGAAATATAACGAAAATATTACAAATTTAGAGTATCCGTAGGTATGTGATAATAAAACTACTACCAGTGGCCAAACTATTTTCCCGGCCAACTTGAAAATTCCACGAGGACTTTCGGTATAACTTCGCTGCAGGCTGCATGAACAAGTCAACCATTCAGAATCATGAATACCTGATATGAAAAGGACCAATTTTGAAATGCTCGCACTCATTCACTGATCACACACACGCACACACACAGACTCGAAACAACCTCTACCTAACTATCCACACACCATATTTTCCACATAAACTTCTCCGGTAATTGCTTTTGAAAAGCGCCACTTTTGTATGCATCTTGGGTTTTGAAGTGACTGCTTTGTTCGCGTTCGATAGACTGTCACTTTTGGTTCCCGTTCTACTGTTGCATTGGATGCATATTTGATGTTTGCATTAAGTGTACAATTCAGAGCTGTAGAAACTTGCGGGAAAGTCTCGTTTTGATTTGGGATTCGCTTCAGTTCGGTTACCAGTTACTCGAACAGCCGGGTATCAAAACTTTACAGCCGCGAAGGAGAACATCGAGCGCTTCCCGACGGGAATTAACTCAAAGGTGCGCCGGTAATGATGCTTCCGCCTAGTCGATATTTAAACGAATGTTGCCCTTAGCTATCATAGTACTCTTGCAGCCTTCTTTTGAGTATTCTAGAATAGGAGATATTTCAATACGTCCCGGTAATTCGCACACCTGCGGGTACTTCAAGTGCAAATGTTATAGCAGGTACACCTAGCTGAATTGCGGAACTCCATGCACATTAGCGACCTTGTAGATTGGAAACTCAGTAGGTCAAAAAGTGGGATATGGTTTGTCTTATTCTGACAGATTTTCCAACGTACTACTGTTACGGGTAATCAGCCTCTGAACCGACAGCGTTGTTGTTCTTGCAGTGTCTTGTGATTTAGTGCATTCAGATCCCTCCAATTATTCACTCAGGCAGAATTACCAAAGAAAATGACTGTTTTTGAAGGTCCGGCTACATTGTTGCTTTAAATTATTAACACGCCTAAGTAATTCAAATGTTCGATTCAAATAGAAATTCGTTTTTTTCATTTTTTTCTATATTTCACTTCATTTATCAACGTGCTGACGGTGTACTTCATTTCACAGGAAGGAGACCGTAATCAACAGAGAGCTGCTAAATCGGGAAACCGATCCTACGTCCCTCATGACTAAATGCGACGACCGTATCCGCTTGATCACGGCCGCAAGCACATTAGTCTTTCACCGGTAAACAAAGTCAAGCTAACGAAGGTCCTAAGAAATAGGATACCACTTTTGACTGTACTGTCGTAAAAATAGTCACACAGTGACAACTAGTCGATGGTCACGGGTCAGTACTTGTCATGAACAGCTTGTTCACAAGGCAGTAAAACTTGATTCCGATTAGGGTTCGCCCCACGGTCAGATTTCAGACCTGCAAGGCCTTGGTTCGAAAGCTGTCGTAGCGGCTAGTTTAAGCCTTGGGTTCATGTTTCGCACCGAAAACGTCTGTTTTTACTCTCATCAAGTTCACAGTTTTGCCACAGAAAGCGCACGCAATCGTGTGGATGCTTTTGGGTGGCCTTCATTTAAGTGATCCGGATAACTGACTTGACCCAATCAGCGAAGCATGTCAGTCTTAAAATCGACGAATTCATGAAATCTCCCTTTCTGACTTCAAACGAGAACTCATTCTAGGACTAAACAATGACCTTACAATCATGTAAAGTTCCAAAAGCCTGACTACTGGATCTGTCCCCATATACAATGAGAATCAGCCTCCCGAGGTTAGAATCAACAGGTTTACCTTACGAAAACAGACTTAATATGGCCAATACGAATGGCAACAGGCAGGTTCTGGTTAAGACTGGCGATTGGTGTGGCCTCAAATCGGGCGTCATCCACGTTACCGGCACTGCGGGATTAAACGGTCTATTGTAGATGACGGAACATGTCAGATCTGAGTCAGATAGTCTGTGCCTGTAGGATGAGCTGCAAAGGTAGTGAATGAGAGTAACATGGCTGGCTTCAAATGCCCAGATACTCCCAGTGTTCCATATGAATAACAGGCAAATTAAAACCTCACTGCCGCATCAGGACTATTTGCTTCAGGTGTTTTTTTCCTGCCTGATAACCCTGTCCTGTCAGGAACATTTCAGACACCTCACTGTTATTTACTCAAGGTTTCTAAACCCAAATCCTGCGGATGACCGGATGGATGCACAATCTGATGATGTGGTTTAGATCGGTCCTACTAAAATTATTAGCCGAGTGATGGTACTGCTCACCGAAGGCATTGTGATGCTGAAAGAGGGCACAGGTAGAACCATCCTCACGGATAGCGTGCTTTCGGTTCCCAGTCAAAACCAGTTTGACAGTGCGGGAATAAGACAAGTACTGCAGGATGTTAACATTTTACATTAATCTTTTCTACCGCCTACGTAAACAATGACAAATATATAATTTTCACTTATCACCTGCAGTGTACAAGAATAGGGGTTGAATTCTATACGGCGAACGACTGATGCATTAGGTAGTGTGAATAGAGAAGTATATGTGCAATGACATACCGACCGGTTTTATCAAGGAACCTGTAGGTCACACTTAGGAGAGAATCTCGATAACCTTTTTTTTATCTTTTTACTTATTTACTAACGAAGTAGCAGTGTGCATCATTTTTCACGAAGAGGGCAGCTGCCAACAGAGTGCTTTCAAGTGGGGAAATCGACCGGCGGTAGGGGATTCGAACCTGCGACCTTGACGTCCAAACGCTACGACATTATCTGCTTGGTCACTGCCGGTTCCACCAAGAATGTATTTGCTCTATGATTTATTGGGTGACGCGCGTTGTTATTTATTGGCGAGCGCGTGCGCGCGCGCACACACACACACCGCTCTGCTGTGTAGTGATCTAACCACTTTGACTCTCATCTGGTATATGCTCGACGCTTACCATGCACTGATGACTTTCCAAAAGACAGCATTAGCCACCAGTCATTTTGTCCAAAAGTCTGGTATAGTATAAACCATAGCAATGGAGATGCGTGTCGGTTTTTTCATTTCGATCAAAGCCACCTTGAGAGAATCCGGACGATTCTTCGCCGAACCATGGATATCTACTAACTTCTCCTAAGAACGTACAGCTGAGATATCATCATATTGCGCTACTACTGGTTTGCTTGATATTATGGTGACGCGGGAGTGCATAGGTCGATAACAATGGACACTGTTGCTCCACAAATAACTGTTTAGTTTAGCTACATTTTGATACATGGACCTATCCAGACCTAGGTTTGCTCAAATTTATCTACCGTCTTCGGGGTCCTTTCAACTGCTCAATGCTGGATCAAAATTTCTCAGCAGCTACAGTCAACGAGCATGCACGGGAATTAAAACAACACGGTTTTACGTCAACGTTAAAGGATCATCGGATATGCTGTGAACCTTTTACTTCGCTAATATCATTTTCGGCTTTTCAATGGTGATTGGGCTACCGGCATCAATTCCAATTTTGAAATAAATCTTTGGGAAGTTCCAAATTTGTCCTGTATAACCACAAGGCTATGACTCGGATCGAATTTAGCTGGCGGGCAAATAGAACGTTTGAACTGATGCTGTATGAAACACTGAGAGGCAGGTCATCATCATCATCGTCGTCATTAGCATCATCATCATCATCACTGTCGTATGAATCAGATTCATCATCATAATCAGTTATCGATGTCCACGGAGGAAACACTCCAAATGCCTTAACAGACGGATTTCATTCCATCGGTCACTGGTTACCTTCAGGATTTTTGTGTCTCTTATTTGCACCTTTAGAACTTCACGCGGCAAGAATTTGGCTAATATATCAGGTTTTCCTCCGTGCACGCTGAGATGAATTGCGTGATGAAAATGACGCATTTCACACTTTCTTTCAGTCCTTGGGGAAAAATGCCATTTAACAATTTGTTCTTTTGAATTTGCATTTTGCCGTCTCATTGATTCGTATGCAAATGACATGGGAAGTTTTGCAATCGAGGCCATTCATTGTTCTATGACAGTGGAAGAAATTCGTTACCTATTCAAATCATTCACATTTTTCGTTCTTCACAGATTATTTCAAACCATTTTGGCGATCCGAGGCTTTGAGTTTTTGTTGGTCTAGGGTAGGGGCTAAAATATTAATCTTTTTCCGACACGTTTCGCGTGTCTCCGTTCCGTTGTTATCGGTTAGAAATTGTGGAGGCATACGAAAGATCACAACTAATCACCGTGAAGTTAATCAATAGGACCACTAAAACATGTCTGTCCTTGCTGGCCTATTTACCTGTATGAACTGAAAGGTGAAATAAGGCTGACGTGATCGGACTCAGGTAGGCGAGTGAATTGCTACTCGATTATTTGTATCATTTTTTACCCTATAATCCGCGTGCTTTCAATTATATGAGTAAATATGGTCACATATTACCCGGTTATCTCTCATTCTTCTAGTCCCTCAAACAGTTCCCTACCTCAGATTGCTTTCAGAGATTGCCCCTAAACTAACTGGACCATGGTTAGGGTGTGAAGAACATGCTGCTCATTAATTTCGCTAAAACGCGCATTAACACAAATTCCTGTTTGGTTTTGTCTTTTTACCTTTTACGTTTTAATTCCTTTATTAATGAAATAACAGTGTACATCATTTTTCACGAAGAGGGCCGCGGCCAACAAAGGGCTACCAAGTGGTGAATTTGACCGGCGATGGGAGATTCGAACCCACGACCCTGACGTCCAAACCACACAACCTTATCCGTTTGGCCACCATCAACCCATTTTTTGCAAGAAAGAATAGTTGGACGTGCTTTGCGTTCACATAGTTTCATTTTCCTTGTCCTAACCGAGTTTTGTTTCCGCCATTAGCGTGGGATACTATATTTGAAGATCGGACGATAGTGTAACATTCATTCGGCCCAAATACTTTGAACTTATAGATGAAAAATGAAATTAGTGTCATCCGATTTTTACCTCTGTGTCAATCTGATTTGCAATCTAGTTTGGATAACCTTGAACCATTGTTCATCCGCACGCACTGATTAACACCTTTGTGAAAGTCGAGCAATCCAGGTACCCATGGACGAATGTAAACTGGCTAANCACGCTAGTGTGCTGCAGTGAATGCTGAAATCCTCAATATATCATTCAACAAGAAATCTGAATCCTCTATTTTTCCAGTTGCTGAAGATGTCTCCATACATGAACTCTTATTTTCTTTTCCTAACTCAAACTTTTAAAAATGACTTCGTCTTATAAATCCTCAAAAATCCTGTGGATCGGAAGCCACCCTATTCCGCATCCTTTCTGAATCGTTTAATAAATATCTAGGTAACAAAATCTTCCGGATTCCTGCAGAAGAACAGTTTCTCCAAATTTCGTCCCATTGCCTTTAATTCGGTTACATTGAAGGCCATGGCGAAATTAATTTTCCCATATATTGCATCGGGTTACGTTTGGCCTGAAGTAATGTAAAAATCAAGAATTGTTGCATACGTGAATAGAAGCAATGTTCCGCAGCATTCAAACTGTAACGGGACAACATCTTTTTGGAAATCACAATGTAATCAGGTAAATTCCGCACACTGGTGGCTACATCTTTTCTTTTATCTTTCAACTTTTACTTCCTTTATTAATGAAATAACAGTGTACATCATTTTTCACGAAGAGGGCCGCGGCCAACAGATGGCTTCCAAGTGGTGAATTTGACCGGCGATGGGAGATTCGAACCCACGACCCTGACGTCCAAACCACACAACCTTATCCGTTTGGCCACCATCAACCCATTTTTTGCAAGAAAGAATAGTTGGACGTGCTTTGCGTTCACATAGTTTCATTTTCCTTGTCCTAACCGAGTTTTGTTTCCGCCATTAGCGTGGGATACTATATTTGAAGATCGGACGATAGTGTAACATTCATTCGGCCCAAATACTTTGAACTTATAGATGAAAAATGAAATTAGTGTCATCCGATTTTTACCTCTGTGTCAATCTGATTTGCAATCTAGTTTGGATAACCTTGAACCATTGTTCATCCGCACGCACTGATTAACACCTTTGTGAAAGTCGAGCAATCCAGGTACCCATGGACGAATGTAAACTGGCTAAAGAACAAGTTTTCTGTTTCACGTTTACTGTTGATGAAATGGCTTGTTTAATAATAAGGCCATAAAACCCCAGGTGAAAAGAAGAGTGAAAAGCAGATGGTAGTTTAATCGAAATATTTCCATATAACGGAACAATCTAAGTTAATGGGTTAGATGTAGCTGATTTCTTTGGAAAATTCTAGGGGTTTCTCGTGAATGACTGTAGTGTTCCCGTTACCTAAACACATCAAACGGGTATCACAATCGAGGATCCATGCCTTGACAAGTGATGATTTGTAATTTTACTGAAAATGAATTATGGTAACTTACCGTTTTGTTATGGGAGTCAATGGGTTGTACAACTATGAAACTGGGATGGGTCCAGTTGAGCGCAGTGTAAAAGCCAGTTAATGCCTAGTCAGATTAACGCGGACAAAACTGAATCAGGCGGTAGATGTGGTCAGGTTCACTGGTACGCGCAGACAAATGGACAATGAGGACGGTTGAGATCTGGTCATCAGGCACATCTTGAAATATTTATATCATACTCTTCATTAAGAAACCATGGAAGCACCCAACACCTGTTTCATCCCCTTTAGAAAACATCAGTATTGGATATCTTTCAAGCCCGAATTGGGACGGGAACACGGGATGAACGATTGTGTCGAACGCCTTAGCCACTGCGTTACCGGGTAGGGTCTCAACAGTTTGTTGTACCCCTTTACTGAGACCTGGCGCGCTAGGTGAATCATGTGTCTCATTTCTATACGGCTTCCGGATGACAGCGTCTAAGATTATCTTTCTTAAGTTGATATTTGCTCTGGGAGACAGGGGTAAGCTTCCCGTTAGAGGTGAGTTGCAAAACAAGGAATGATCCCAATGTAAAAAGGCTTTCATATAGCTGTTAAAACTTGTCATTCGTGATACACAAAGTTCAATGTGATGTTACGCTCGGTACTAGAGGCTAAAACTACACAATCGCAGTTGTCTGGGATATGTAAAGGCCAGCTCACGTTCAAAATCTCTTCTGCTGAGAACGCTTTCCAAACCTTATGTTAATGGGCTTCGACCAGTGGTACTGTAAGGTTGCTTCATAGGTACCACATTATTTTCACTACGGGGTCCCAAATAGACTGCAAACCAACTCTAGAAGCGACATGTCTTGTGATGTCCCATTGAGGTCCTGTCGGGAGCACAGCAAATAGCGAATGAATCGGTCCGCTCACAATTTTCGTCAGATCGTTTACCGAGAGAAATTTCATTTTGATCACGTCCCTTTCAATATCCGAAGTTATTACCTAATTGATCATGACGGCAATTAGTTAATCTCTTATTAAATTTCAGTGTGATTGCAAGTCATGTGGGAATTATGTGAACAGGTAACAAATCGATGATTCTAGTTTCGTTACAAACTTCCAAAAAGCATTAGTTGCGTAGGCAACACATTTTTCGAGAGAGGATGAATGTTGGTCGTTACGTCTTAAACTTAGATCAACACTGATACTCAACTCAGGTAACCCGATAGAAGCTGGGTTTCCAACCATCCACAAGTAGGACAGAGAAGATTTTGAATTTTAATTCACGGAACCTGTGTGGGGAGTCAATATGACCGAAATTGTCCTCGAGTTTGCTAGATTTGTTCCATTAGTTCTTCGTAGTTGAACGTGCGCGTGCATTGTGATAGACAAATCGCAATGAATATCCGGGCGTGGATGCAATCCGGTCATATCGAACTGCGGGCATATATGAATGGCAAGACCGTATCGAGTCCACGTTATCGCATTAGATACCAGGTGTGAGACGAAACTGAGATGTGATTTGGAGGGCATGAGTGTGCGTACACGAAATGTGCAGGTCACAATTTGAGCTGTGTCGATCAATCGGGATGAGCGGTCCGGTTTCGAGATGGACTGAATCAGGTGACATGCGCGAAACAAGATTGGCCAGTGAACGCGTGACTCGGACAACGGAGGAAGTGAATGACATTCGCACAGTCACAGATAATCAAGCCAACATGCAATAAATAAGTAGTGTATTGATTGTATAAAACTCGACTGTTCTAACTGAATTTCGTGGGAACGGACGATTTGGGTGTTGGGATATGATTGACTAACTGGTGAGCTGAAATCGGGACTAGATTAGGCATTACTCGACAACGGAACCCAAACCGAGATTTTAGCAAGCGAACAGCCTACGTTTGCAACACTGCGATATGAGAACTGTTAACAAACACATTAAAATTGAGTTAGAATGATTACACAATTTACCTAATGATCTCGATTAGTAAGTTGGCGAAGTCTTACGTGGTCATCGCTACAGGTCTTCCAAATTCGATGCGTTTTGATCAGTTTCGATGTCACTAGGATACAGCACAGAAAGCAACATACGTTTGCCTGTGCAAGCAAGGATGTTTGTGACAAACAATGTGCTTTGTTTTCGGGCTCATTTGCAGTTTCCCGTTTTTGTACATTTCAGTTCGATCACACAACCCGTGGTAGACATGCAAGTGTTCATATGACTAGTATTATTCAAATAAATTCTATGTGAAATTCATACACTTGCACTCCCCGCATCGACCTTTTATCATATCAAGTCAATCCATTGATTTATCTAAGGTCTGATATAAAGTAGTGTTTGTTACATGGAGTAGATCCCAACTGATATTGAAGTGTGCTGTGGAAAATTCGTTCAAGCTTATATTTACAGCATCATAAACCGTGTCAATAGTGGGGGATGAAACGGAAGTTCCACTCATTTTTGCTTACTTCATTCCCATAGAAATTCTCAGTGTAACGATAATTCTGTCACGACGATATCTTTGATTTTCCATTATGATTTCACTTTAATCTGGTCAATGGATAACTTCTTATTTCAGCACATAAACGACCACGTATGCATGTCCGGAAATGGTTGACTTACATCACACAGAATGGAAGATGTTGGGAAAATCCAAGGGATTGTGAAACGCATATCACGGGGCGTATATCATACACTTGTCTTTAGTTTTTCCAGGTCAGCGATTTTTAACACGTCGATAAACTTCGCCACATGAGGCTTGGTAAACAGAATGAGAATCGAGGTCGTCAATTTGTTCCAGGTTTCTACCATTGGATGACATTTGGGAACGCCCATTTGTACCGAGTCCATTGCCGACTCCGCATTCGATCCTCGCGAATGCAAATGAGCCCAGTTCGTTTGGCTGATCAAATTCTGAATCATTCCGATTTGTCAGGCTGTTGGGTGTTGGTCGCTTTCCACATGATGAATTTATTCAGTCTGTGTGCGACGTGCACGTAAAGCCGGGCGTCTGTACATGTTTACGTTGCAGGTGGGAAGTTTTGGATTTTCCCTCGTGCTGTTTTGTTAGCCGGTTGGATTATGTTGGCTTGGTGCACCCGATAGTCGAGTTGAGAGGATTGAAATTCAATCGTCTGACGGGATCGGATTTCCCTTCTTCTGTTAGTTGATTATGGATAGAGACGGTTTCAAAATCAGGCAACCAGCAAAAAGTTGACTGGATAGTCGTATGAGGTTGTGGTATTTCCGCGAGTTCCATGCACTTGTCTAGTTAAAATTTATTAGCATGCTCAAAGCGAGCAGTCCGTGGAAATGCTGCAAGGAAATGTTGAAAAAGTGAAAACGGTAATCTGTTTGCTTGTTCTCTTTTTTGCATAAACCTGTTCTTTAACAGCTTCGGAAATCAATCAGAGGTGTTCCTACGAAGGAAGAAGCAACCTTCGTACTTGAAATATAATAAGTAGGCTAGTTACATTGTTTGAACTAAAATTAGTGTCTTAGAGAACGATGGACTCTTCAAACTGATTAAGGTCCAAATGACAAGTTTATTCGTCATTCTCGTTTAAACCTGAGTGTGACATCTCAACCTCTAATAAGTCAAGGCTAAGTGACCCCGCGCAATTTGGTGAGTCAATACGGCACCGGCACCACTGTTAATGATAATATATTCAGTTTACTTTAGATTAGTTAGGCTTTTGCATTCAGTGACTGCGAAAAATGTGGTCGGGTTTCGGTTACTACTTCGCAACAAAGCTTATTCAAGAAAGTAACGATCAAGAATTAGTAAAAGTTGAACATCGATATAAGACTTTGAAGAGCTACAGAGAAACGGAAAGATTTCAAATGGAAGAACGCCATTGACTGCTCGATTGAGCCTTTGTTTGTCCGTAGTTACAAACCCGGTGGCCTAATTGAACCTACACGGACCAGTCCATTTGCTAAGGTTTTTTATCCCTTTCATCGATTGGTCATCTTGATCCCTCTACCAACCTTTACCTGCTTCGGATAACATTGCACGAACAGGCAACGGTTCTGTGGGGATGCACACAAAAACGTGTCCCAGACTCTTTAAACTATTCAGACTAAGTTCTTTTTTGAAAGCACTACAAATGGATTACTTCAAATTACATCAGGTCCCGATAAGTTAAGATTTCACAAACAAAATTGAGAATTAACGCATCGAGCCACTGTGTGGATCGACAAACGACAAGTCAAACAAGATTCGGTCGAGCCTCGGATCAGCATAGCGGAGAGTGAACTAACTGTTCGTCACATTATTTAATATGGGCAACTGAGGCAGTAACCTAAGACTGCTGCTTAGTCGCACGAGACTCTAAGTGAGAGCTAGATTCACTCGGCTAAATGGTTTACCAGCAGGATGATATAATTATAGGACAGACTACCGAAACACACAGTCAACGAGCACAGTGTTGATAAACTAAAAAGTTCTCCAGATGTTCCTTGGTTAACAGTTTATGTATTCATAGCTGAAACATTGGGCACGTGGCTGGAAATTTGTCTTTCAGAAAGACGCAATATTTGCTGCGTTGCGGGCCACAAGAAAGGGATTGACAACACAACGATTCTGGCGGCTAAGTGAACAAAAGCCAAATTTCGTCCTGTACACGTCGGAAATAAATGAATAAAAAGGAAAGATCAGTGTCCCCGTAGCCAAGACACATGAAACCGGGTAGGACAAAGTAATAAAGCTTGGGAAAATTACTCCGGAGAATCAACCGATGTGTGAATGTCGAAGGACACAAAATAAAGTCTAGGGGACGGACGAAGCTCAACACTTCAAACGAGGCAAAGTTAACAAATACAGCTGGGGTGTGCATCATCCAAATAAATCAGGGGTGCAAGGTCCAACCAGAAGATCAAAGGAGTGCAGGTTTTTGAGCACTGAGAAAATTCATCATTTGGAGAGTAAAAGAAGCGATTTGGTAATCTGCACGTTTAGTTTAAAAGACCGACAAGTGCAATTTCTAATGAGCAATGTGAAGTGGTTCTGCACGAGAATTTTCTAAATGTGTTTATGGCACAATGCCAAGTAGCATGAAAACCTCAGCTATTCGGAGAGGGGAGAGTTTGCGCGCTGTCTGATTCAATCCGATGCAATCATTGTTACCGGATTTGGTATTGTGTACTGCTTTGTGTAGTGTTTAACTTTGCAAAAACAAATAAGGCAATGTTTTTCGTCTAAAAAAGCAAATGGTAGACTGGAATTTTGCTCTCATTGGAGCTCGTCAGTGGTGCATATCGTTTATTTCATCCAGGATTTGAACCCGGGCCCTTTCGCATATGCGACGTGCGTTACCACTGCGCATACTAGTTACTGGGTCAAATTTGCCTCGGCGTTGTCCTCAATGAAAGTCAACAGTGCCCGACAACTTCGAATGGTTTCTGTCCGTTAATTCCGGTCGAATGCTTCCTATCAAGTCAAGTTTTCCTAGTAGGACAAAACTTACTGTCCATTTTTGGTTTATATCGCATTTGGTTTTCCGTGTCACAGTTACTTGTGAGTAGTGTGTGGAAGTGATAATATTGAGAGCTAAACTCGAGTGTGATACTTCCGGAGTGCAAGGTTGGCCGGAGGAGCAGTGGTTTGTGTATTGAGTAGTAGACTGCGAAAGCAAAATATCACCAATCCTAAAAACTACTCGCGAGTAACTCTTAGAACTGGAAATTGGGTTGAGTTTGCCTACTTTCATCGTTTCCGTTGACTTTGTCACAAATATTCCAAGCAGCTTTTCAAATTACTAACAAAAGCATGTGTCAATGAAAAGCACCATGCATCGCAACCGTTGGGACGATCGCAAATTTAGAAAGCCTGAGAGATACAAAACAAGCATGCATTGACCGTATTACCAGTAAGAATGAGTGGTAATATCGCTAGATTTGTACCGGTAATGTAATCATTTCAGGATACTCTCGTGGTTCGCTTGAAACATTGATTTGATTTTGAAATACTGGCTGTAGATGTCTTGAATCTTTGCTGAAATATCGGCAGTTCACACAGTGCTGATGTACATCAGTATAAACATTAAGTTTCTGGAGTCAGATGTCTCGGGAATGTCGGGGCTGTGTCTTAGGCCTCAGCTCGACTGCTCGTCGCCTCACCAAATGCTCACCAATGGGTGCTAGCCCCAACATAGTCTCTACTGAGGATTTCGTATATACTGCCAATAAAGTGTGAGGACGAAGGCGAATGCCCAGTGACTTCCACCGTGTTCACTGACCATTAGTAATCAGTCTAAGGGATTTGGCTAAACCTAGATTCCAAAACAACCACGGCCGCGCACGAAGTGCACCACTGTATGCTCACCGGAATACGAGTCACATCCGATCTCGAGTTCAATCCTCGCTCAACCAGTAAGAGTTGATCACTGTAAACACTTCACTCAAGCATTTAGAATTATCCAACATGCGCCTAAAAATCAATTCATACATATGGGATTACACGGATAAAGAGAAAATCACTGTAATGAGGTTGCTAAAAGAGCATCATTGATCTTCCGGAATAATCTTCCATTGAACCACTTCAACAATAAAAAGGGATGCAAGCCACGGAACGTCCTACACGTGACTGTAGTGTTCTAGTGTGAAGTGGGTCTGAGATTTGCGCAGTAAAAGTAGATGAACAAGAGTAGGGAAATCTCATGAGTGGAACGGAAAAGTAGTGCGTGCAGAGCTATAAGGGGACGAGAAAATCGAAGAGGATCAACAAACCGAAGTTGTAATAGTCCTAAAAAGGGACAGTTTTTGTGTAATATCTTCTATCTTTTACTTCTGTTGCTAGGGCGACAATAGTATACACCAGTTTAATGAGCCGTGGCCAAAAGAAAGCGTTCACGTGAAGAGAGTGACCGGTTGGGGGAAAATTTGATCGTATGACCTTCAGGATGTTGATCACTAGACCATCAGCGATAAGAATTGATTGCATTTGCGGATAAATGTGAAGTGACCCAGTGACACTCAACACGGAATGGAAAAACAAATTTTTGAAACGCTGATTTCGTCATGACTGAACTAGGTATTTCACCGGTCGTGGGTTGTTGTGGTGAGTTGCTATGGTGTACTGGGTACCACTCGGTAAGAAAGTACAAAAGGTAGGAAATTCTCAACCAGCCTGATTGGTCTTTGTCGGTCCAGTCAGATTACGGGGTCGGGATCTAGGAAGTGTCCCCCCAAGCGATGGATCATGACAACAAGTGATATGGTACAATCCCGCGGTAAATGGCGTTGCTGTATTCAAAATCTTTACTCTTCTATATTGTCCTTCAACCTAACATTTTACAGTTGATCTTTCTCCAGTTTTCATTACCCTGTTCTCCTTCGATTAGGCGATACTGTGAGACAGTGACGAAAACCAGGCACTTTGTCCCAAGGTTAATGGTTGTTGGAAACTAAGAACTTATCAGGTATCCTTTTGTAATATTGTGCTTTCTCAGGATTCACCGAAAGACACTTGATTCCCCCATGCCAAGGTGGCAAAAGCGATCATGATCTCTGTTTGCTGAAATGCGTTCGCAACATCCTGTTAATGACAGTTGGTAATAACTTTAGTTTGCGGAATTACTTCACACATGATATCATCGCCTGACTTATCACTAAGAAACCAAGGAAGCGATACACATTTATTTCATTTTTTTGTTAGGGATCACGAACAGTGTGTAATCATTGCTTTGGAACTGGGAAGCGAATCCAAGAAAAATGACTTTGAATCAAATGCCTCCGCGCGGTGGCGTAATGACTAATGGCTTTTCACCCACAGTCGATCGGTTCCGGTGCAACGGAATATGCAATGCTAATGGTCCCTGACAAGAATGAAGCAACTGTAATACACTTCTCTGATTTCTTAATGTTGACTTAAACTGTGATATCACCTGATAAATAATTTTGCAAAATATGTAATTTCCTACTACCAACATCAAAAAATTTCATTGTCCCAGTAATTTTGGCTTACTGCACTGGCGGGTGTTCCTATTTTGCACTTCATCGCATGACCTGATTTGAAACAAAGGAAACGGACATAAATATCAAATGATAAGACTAATTTTCCAGTGATACTACCCTAAGCATAGTCCGATGAACAAATAAAGAGCAAGAAATAGAGTTATCGACACAGTTAGTGGGAATTAGAATCCTGGGGGAATCTGAGTGAACAGATAAAGAACAATGATGAAGGTCAGCGGTAACATTTGGTTTCCTGGAAAACGGGTGACCACCATTGAGAGCCGCATCGACAGGATGTCACGGAATGAGCTACATGGGAGTAGATAGAACAGAAAAAGAACGAGAACCAATGTATAACTGATCACTATCGATTTTGGCAGCAGTTATGCTATTCAAGCGGTCACGTGCATTTGACGAACTTACCTAGATCAATTTGATATGCCGACAACTGTCTCTGCTTAAAACCAAGTTCCAGCAACGGGAACATTGGCAACTAAGCAGAGATATTTTATTGCAAATTCCCTTTGTTCACGTTACTCCCACTGTTAGGGCTTAAGTTGCAATTAAGAATATGAATAGCGGAGTATATTCAGTCCAAAATGTTGGTCTCTTTTCATTTTGACTGACGGTTAAGACAGCGCAGGAATTCCACCGGCCTCCGGATAGCTAGATGTCAAATTATGCCGTATGTGTTTCTGGAGAAAAACTCGTCAATAAAGTGCGGAGTTACTCGTCGAAGTATAAAGTCCTAATAGTTGACTTCCGGTAACCAGTTTTGAAAAATAGCTCCAGTCTAGTTTAACAGTACTGATCATACTTCAGTTTGCTCGGTAACAAAGTGAAAAAAAAGCAAACCGTTGATCTTCAAATAGGTGATGAATGGGAATTTGTGTACAACCCAATTTTTTATTCTGTTTTTCTTACTATTCTCACAGGAGCCGGAAAATTCGACGTGGGTATGAAAAAATCATGGCAGTACAAGAAACAATCATGCTATTACTTTAATTAGTTAACTGTGCACTGGATCTTCTTCCCAATTAGGATTCATCAACTACCATTGTCATCGGTCATTGCAAACATTGGGCAAGAGCCACTCAAAACCGGTGACAACTTTATCCCATGTCATGTGGCCCCAAAAATTAGAAAAAAACTGTTAACAGACCATTCAGTTAGCCTAAGGGTTTAGATGTTCGGCTGGTAATAGTCTGATCCGGGTTCCGGTTTGATGGGGACACGTGCGCGAAAACAGCTGAAAACGCAGACACAACTGGATATTGTTTATGGTTTTTGTTTTTTGATGCTGCCAGTTGAAAACTCACAAAAAGGCGAAAATCCTTACTTTTGCAAGCAGACTGGAAATTAAAATTCGAAAATGTGAAATTCAGAAACGGATCGGTTAGAACTTTCATGTTGCTGAATGTAATTTTTTTTCAAGCTTATCATCGAGTGACGAAATCGCAGCTAAACTGAACTTTAAATCCATTTGTGCGGTGGAGTGACCAGGTACCACTTAAGCCTCAGAGTAATAGTAAATGTCAAGCCA
The DNA here is from genome assembly GCA_008360955.1 of Fasciolopsis buskii. Taxonomy (NCBI): domain Eukaryota; kingdom Metazoa; phylum Platyhelminthes; class Trematoda; order Plagiorchiida; family Fasciolidae; genus Fasciolopsis; species Fasciolopsis buskii. The sequence continues at coordinate 99,202 of LUCM01008008.1, forward strand.
GACACACGTCTCCGTTAACCATAATGACACGAAAAGCTGATGAATCCAAATTGTAGGAGGGCATCACAATATCGCGATATTCGAAATAGCGTAGAACGTGAATCAATGCGCACCGGACGAAGAGAAATGGGATGAGGAGTTTCGACGTCATTGATTTTACTTATTATGTCCGGCCTATTTCAGTGAGTTCCGAAAGTTGCCGTGACGATATGAGAACTTCCATTTAAATAATGTCATGATGCGCTACTTTTATTCATCAATTGAGAATGCTTTCTTTAGTTTCACCTCGTGACCGATGATTTCCTTACACGGTCAGTGAAATGTCGAAAGAATACTGCATGGGCAGTTATCGCCTTTACTCTTTTCTGGCGAACCCCGGGATATTCAGTGAGCCTTACTGCAGCTTGTAAGTCCCGGGTGTTAGTGATCAAGATACCGAGGGAGAGTTCTAGTTGAATAGTCAGAGTGTAGCATAAATCCTGTCGGTTCCGTTGGACACACTTAGGAAGCTTCGGCTCACAACAGATCTTCCGTTTATGTACTTTTCGAGTCGATCAAGCGACCTCTTCGGAGACCGCTGTTCCAGTGCGTACTACTCAGACATCTGCATTATCAGGGTCTAACGATCAACCCAACTCATTTTCATATTTGATTTTAAGATGGCGGACAGCATCTGTGTCATTTTCACCCCGGAAAATTGCCGGAATGCAGTAATAACGGCAGCCATCGGCATAGGCCTTCATGCAGCACTCAAGTGCAATCAAGAACTTATCTCTGGTTCTCAGCTCCCACCATTCACATATCGCTCCGAAACCGATTGATGCTCTATGTGAAGTAGGCTAATGAAGCTAGAAAACCAATCATGTTTCGATGACTGATGAGTGTAGATAAAATCCTTACTGTTAAGTGGAGATCACGGAGAAAATGTTTGATTTAATATGATGTGTCCCGATGAGAGTGGAGTAAACCACAGTCATTGTTGGAACAAACTTTTCCGATTTCAAAACAAGTTACTGAAATATTTTTCAGTGGTTAAAATGTAAGGGAAGTCAAAGCAACTTATGAAATCTCAGGTGAAATTTTGGTTATGGTGCGAACTGACCAGGACAAAAAATGAACTTCAGCCCAACGAAAGTTGACAATAAAAAGAAGATACACTATGGAAAGTTATGCTATTTCTTAATTTTACTTTATGAATTTGTACACAGGGGACGGAGGAATGCAAAAATTTTGCTTTTACTCACATCTGTACCTCGCCTATTGCCTGAAGAAGTGTGACCGCATGTGCGCATACTAGAATGATCCCACAGTTTCCCTCTCCTCGACCCTCGGTCAATAATAAACCAACTGATTTGCCTTAATTTTACTGGCCCAATACTTTCCGTTTGGTATTGCAAAATGAAATTCTCCCTGTTTGACTGACTGATGCTCGTATTAAGCCTATCCCTTATTAAGGTCTCCTCTAGTCAGTCCCAATTCCACAGCAATGACTCTGTGGAGTATGATGCTGAAAAGTCAAGCCTTCCTTTCTGAGATGAATTAAAAAAATCGACTTAATACTAAGAAATGACTTTCACAAATACTTTAGGCAGCTTTGGAATAACCAAAAGTGAAAGCTAGCAATAAGGTCTGTGAATACACGATTAGGGTGTGGAGCTACTCATTGGGATCAACGTTGAAAAGCAGTCGGTCATTTGATTTTGATTATTGGGTTTTTGAACAGGTATGCCCTAAAGTGTGTTGTTGTGACTTGGCGCCAGTCATATTTGGCTACTCAATCGCATTTAAGTAGCTTGGCTCTAATTGCTCTTATGACGCACCTTTGGGTAGATTTGCATTGGTTCTACTTTACATACTGTCGGGCTGAACGAACTATCATGCATCAACCAAGTACAATTGCGTGCTTTGTGGACGAATGACTTTCATGTTGATAGGCCGATGCAACTCAACTATCACCGTAAATAATACTGGATTTACATGCTTTGGTTGTCGGATTACAAACCGTGGAGATCAGGCTGAGGATAAGGAGATCAGAAAACGGGAAGCACTTGCAAGTAATTGTTGATATAAACTGAGGATTTTTAAGATGATCTAATATTTTGATTACGATCGTTAATTTGATGGGCTATGATGAAATATTTTACCCGCAACCCATTGAACCGTTACTAGATAAACGGTGGACTTTGCACGAGTAATCTGTGGGTCGTTACGTGTGTGTTGAGAAGGCTAACTAACTAGGCAAATGTAGACAGGTAGTCGGAAAAAACTGGTTTCAGACTCAAATATGTTACCTTATCAGCAGAAGCAAATATTCCGATGACACATTTTGTCAATCTGTTGGGAATCATGAATCGCTGACCACCATATATCAGGCGCCAGAGAAAAATCCAAATGCATTGCCACTTTCATTCGCGACTCGTGTTCTGCCAGGAGCCAAATTGAAAATCAAGGTTACTAGACAAAATCATCTTGAAAGGTGGGATTGCAACATCCAAGAATCACTGTTCGCAAAACAGCACGATAATTTAGTGTAACGCCGTAACTATTCAAGCACTCGATCAGAAAATGCACTTCATAACGGCTATGCATACTTTTCCATGGAATATGGGTTAATTGTGAATGATATAATGTTAATGACAGCGTTGTTGGTAGATGGAATGCGCATTACATCTACCAACAATGCTGTGTTATTAACATTTTATCATTCACAATCAAAGTCAATACATGGCGCATCGATTTTTCGATAAACTCCTTACATCATTTGGTCCTGAATATGGATAAAATGTTTAAATTTGATCATAATCGGTTCATTTGCTGAGCTGAATTTTCAAAAACCAGCTGCCGAGGAAACACGCGATCCGGAAGAGGGGAAAACAGCTGTTTTCGAATTTTGGAAAATATATCTTATCTAACTTAACTCGGCGGAAGCTGGCAGCCCAACGAAGACACACCCCTTCAAGTTGGAAAGTTCGGATTCAGTCCATGGGTGCGATGGTGGTTTTGCACAGCCGATAAACGAACCCCTAGTCTGATGCTTCACGAGTGTAAGGTTGATCGGATGACCCGAGGTTCATGCGTGAAAAACGTGGAGTCCGAAGGGCAGACAGTCATAGATGGCGATTACCTATCCCGCCCAACTCAGAAGTAAGTATGAACTATGCACATACAAAAATCAGTACTGGAAAGAAGACGTCACATTATGCAGCGTAGAGTAACGAATTTGTGGAAACTGAAAACTTGTACATGAAAACAGCACAATGATTGACAACGTTATTTTCAAAATTAGTCAATGCAACTGGACCAACTTTGTGACACGTGATGCCGAAAGGGAATTTGATCTAAGTATTCTCATTCCCTTTCCCTGTACCATGCTTGGAGTCGCAGTGTAATACTATTAGTAATGTTCCAGAACTCTCTTGCATTGAGTTACGTAATTTTATTCTATACTGTAGAAAAAAATCTGTTCTCGTTTCTGCAGCCTTAAAGCAAAATCCTGTCAGTTCATTCAAACAACGCCTGGATCGATTTACTATGCCTACAAGAACATGTATGATACTATGGTAGCAACCACGTATTTTGAAGTAATTTAACACTTGACAGATGGTCAAGTTTTACTTGAAGTTTACGTAACCGTGTTTACGAATATGGTTCATTTAAATGCATCAGACGAACTGATTCATTGAAGCATAAGTAAAAACATACTGTTCCAATGTCAGTAATTCGGTTAACATTTTATTGGCATACCTAATGTGTGAATGCGCTGGAAAGGGCATGTCCCATAGCCACTAGGGCCTACACTAAACGAGGAGAGGGGAAAATCATAATCACGAAATGTGAGGTAGTGCAAAATCACACGAGGTCCCAATTGGTCGGGCGTGATAACGAGCCCGGCAACGGTAAATTGTCTTCAACCAACAAACGGTCGTTTGATCTTGCTGCTTCATTCGTGGACCTCCCATGGATTAAATAGATGTTAGGACTAATCCTACAGCTGACAGTAACACGAATGTCATGGAGATAACATGTTCGAATGTTTGCCTAAGTTTGAGGAAATACACAACTGAATATCCCTCACGTCCCTGAAAGCATTTTGGAGCCGTGATGTTTTGATTGGGCCACGATACTGATCGTAAGCCAACACAGCAAGTCCGTGCTCCATTTCTCAAAAGGTGGTTGAAAACAGTCAGATTTGTGTGGTCCGTATTAAACAATCACCGACCGACGACATACATTACAGGGAGAAATCCCAGTCTGAACAGTGACCCAGATAGAAATGTCTTGATGTTGGAGCTGAGGGATTGAAGATACTGGACAAAAGAATGTCCGGAATTTCTTCTACGGACATTATTTGAAGCAGCCGGTCAAGAATATGAAGATTTGTAAACGACTAATGAGCACGGTACGAGATTACGAGATGGGGTCTTTGCAAAACAGCGAGGATGTCTGCGTATTAGAGCATAATTTAGATTTTTAGGTGCATTAGTTGTACTCGAGACGTCATAGACTACTTTTATCCAAATATACAATTATCTCAAAATTAACAATCAAACACGCATTGGGCTTACCAGTAAACAATCAGTGAATAGCTGCTGAGATGTTTTCGGTATCAATGCCAACCAAAATGTTTAGAACCGGGTACTCAGCTCCTCGAACGATTGATTAGGACAGAGTGGAAAGGCCTTACGAAAAGACACTTGAAAAATCTGAAAATATCAGGCTTAGCTTGTAACAGTCTCGAACAAAGAATAACAAATTTGCATTCTCAAGCACCGTTTCAACTCGTCACATGCTATTTGCAACTCTTTATCACCAGGATAATTTTGTCAAGAGAGTAACTTATTCCTTGCCTTGTCATTCGTCTAGTCTTCCTTCTTACTCCACCGGTAAACGGGCATGTCTAGGCAAAAATAACGGATTAGACAGCTAATGACCGGACCAGGTGCGCGTACGTGCGCGGCAATAAATCCACGAACTAAGGGGACCACTTCGAAGTGATGCAGACTTCACCTGCATCGCACTACGTGGTTGGTCAGTTCAACCATTACTGTCTAACGCGCAAGTGTTGTTTGCTTTGCCGATCATATACACCTATCCGGAATTTATTTGCAACCATTAGTAACTGACACAAGTGGGCAGCAAAAGAGTGATGTGGTCAACAGAAAAACTATTTGTTTAGACGTCCTGGACAAAACAACAACCACATAAACTTGATATCGCAATCACGAGTACTTCATTTTGCTGTTTCTAACCGGTGGAATAAGTAAATCGTTCGTTGTGCAGCTTGATTCCGTGTGTCACCATCAACAATTCGATAGCTAAGATAAGCTTACGGTAGTTTCAGAAATTCTAGAATTCGATTATGTCCAAACGCGACAGTTGATAAATCAGCATAAGACGAATCTGGATGTTGTCTACTCAGGGAACCGATTGAATTAAAGGTCATTGAAATTCGGAAACTTCTTTTTGAACAAACGTGAAACTGTAAACATTTACTCAACTGCCTTCAGTTAGTGCAATGACACGAACGAAAAAAATGTCAGTTGCGGTTTTCATATAATTGGACAATAGAACAGAAGAGATTCTAGCAAAACAGAACACGAATGACTGCGGGGGGATAAAAGATTATTTCGATTATGTTTCTAAACAGCCCAAACATTTCGATCAGTATTACGGTACGAATGAACAGATGAAATTATTTGATTAGGAATAAAAGAATTGAAAGACCCGCGCGGCCAAATGATACGTTGAATCGAAATAAAACAGATAAGTAAGCGAATGGTGGATTGAACACTGGGCAGACGGGTATAACGAAGGATAAATAGATAGATAGATAGATAGATAGATAGGTAGGTAGGTAGGTAGGTAGGTAGGTAGGTAGATAGATAAATAGATAGACAGACAGATAGATAGATTGATAGATAGATAGATAGATAGATAGATAAATAAATGCATGGATAGATAGATAGATAGATAATTTAATGGACATTTAGGTAATTAGGACATCAGGCGTGCAACCTTGACGACGAGCAGACATACGAAAACAGAGTAATGGTAGCCAGATCTCTTTCGGACAATTCATTTTTCATTTTGGTGTTTTTCGTAGCTTTGGGTTTTCGTTTACGTCGGATCTTTGCTACTGAGCTTGGCTTTTAAGTCGCAACCTGATCAATTTCGTCGGCGATTTTTATGCTAAAAATATTTTCCCTCAAACTTCGGTCACATGGGAATCGTGAGTGGCGGGAAGTTCCCCGTGTTTAAACATGCTCTATTCGCAATTTCACAATAATCTACTTTGCCCGAGGTGACCTTGTGCTGCAATGATCGATCGACCTCTATTCAAGGTCGAACAATCCAATGAATTCGGAGAAGACTGCAGTCTGACCTGGACATGGGAATTAGGATTTTGATGGTCAGAGTAATAACCCGTACACTTGTTGACGCTTTGACGAAGTGCGAAGAACTAGCAGAAAAATAGGGGCAAGTTATCGCAACGGATGGTAACTGTGCAACCGTGTGCATGTGAGCACCTACCACATTACTCATATAGGCCTATTTGTATTAGTGTCTGTATGCATTTAAACATACGCAAGAATGTATATATCTTTATATGTATGTATGGTTGCATGTGTGACTGTATGTATGGATTTGTGTACGCACACGTGCCTGTATGTGCGTATGTATGCACGTCTTCATATACATATATGTGTGTATTTGTATTCATTTATATATGCACTTGAGCACGTGAGCACGTGAACATATATATTTCTGTGCATATGAATACTCATGTGCGTATGTGCATATATTCGTCTGTTCGCATGCATGTGTGCATGTGTACTTTTATACATGCAGGTGTGTACGTAAACTTGTCCGTATGTATGTATGTATCATGTACACACATATGTGTGTGCATGCTTGCACTTATGCATGCGCGTATAAATATATATAGGCACTAACTGCCTCGCTTTTCAGTGTTATTCTAAGTCGTTTCGACATAAAAGCACATGTATATCGAAGCTGCACGTAACCCCATTTTGCGCCCAAGCTGATATTTTGTCGTCTTTCAAATATTTCCTACCTTTTCTGGCTCTTTTTGCCGGATAATAACCTACATGCAACAGTGGATAATCTAATTCACGAATCGACCCTTCCCCTTCCCAGGTTGGATTTAACCGACCGGTGTATTTTCCCGATCAGAGTTAACCATATTAGAGGTACGATCGTTACCAACCGTACTGATTAATCTTCCCTAAACTGCGTGCTGTAATTTCAACCAGTGCGCATTGTATTTTACTTACAGAACCCAAAGTTTATTCCCCGATATCTTTCCAATCTTTCAGGGAGTCCAATCAAATTAGAATACGATCACATTTTTGTCGGAAAAATGTTCCTCTTCTTCTTCAAAAGTCTTGTTTTCATTCAAATTCGTGATTTTCTTCCGAATCTCTCAATATTAATATCAATCGTTTTGTAGATATACTCGATCTAATTTTTTTATATTTGGTATCCGCCAGAAATAATTTTCTTCTGCAACTGACCTGTATTGCGCGGCGAGGTAACTCACATGAAGACCCTTAAAGGAGGACGAATCGGAAAGTTTTTTTGTGAAATTACAGGATCGAGAAGGTCCATTCCTTCTCATTAACCGTAATAGTTAAAGGTGCAAATGATTCCAATCTCTCCTAAGCAGACCAGTTGCTAAACGTGTAGTGGCTGGGAGCATATGAGTTCGCTTGTGGTAGGATATTATCTGCTTTTCAATGTGGACGTATATAATGCTGGGTTAAATCCGGTAGTGCTCAGTGTACTTTCAGATGTTTATTTATAAGTAGGGCGAAGCTCGGGAGTTTATTTGTCTTCACGTTAATGAGGTTCTGCATTATTTATTGGTTCCCAAGTTATGTGATACTCCGGTGGTTTGTCGTAATGATGAATTGTGGTTCAAGATCCCAATCGCTCGTCGTGAATAACAAGGGTATGGGTCGTGGCGTGAAGTCTTAGATTTCCTCATGCTCTAGCTCTATTCTCATGGTTTTGTATGAGGGGGGGGCCATTTCACTATCCCCTCTCAAAACTCTCTTATGCGACGGTCCACGATTCCGATTGCATGGAGACCAGTCACTATTGGTGCTCACCACAATCCCAGAAATCGAGTATTACCAGCCGAAAACGTTTTCGTGCTAATCGTGCTCATAGCATCACCACGGCCTTAAATAGAACATATCGCTCTGAGGGTTTATCTAAGCTTGTCGTTATTTTAGTACACATCCGAGATAATACGCCATTCCAGTGGCAGCTGTGAACATAACAAACGGTCACTTCTGGATGGTTATCTGCTTCTCCTGATTCGATAGACATCAACAATCCGTGGATACCATCCCCAAATATCTCGATGCACTTTACCTAGATTTTTCCACTTACAATCTTGACTCTGTTCTCAAGGTCCCCACGTTCTTCGCAAACTTGGACAGTTCCGACCTGTCGAAAATCGCTCTTGGAATGGATATCAAACTTCTTCGCCAGCCGAACTCAATGCCTATAGTGGGAAGAAACTCCTAATCTAACACCGGCGCTAGATTATTCTATGGAGTCCTCGAGGAGCTCTATCTGTTCTGCTTATTAGTGTTATTTCGACATCATAAACAGCGATCTAACATGTATTGTCCCCATGGATCAATGCTAATCGAACTAGGCCGATGTAACTTCTCTTGTCAGTCCACGTGTATCTGGAACTGACGATTTCGTCAACTTTTCCAACAACGTGTCCGTCATTCATGATTCTTTTCTACACTCTGGCTTAAATCTTCACTTATTAAAATATGTTGAATGCTTGCTTGCTTCTTCTCGGTCTGCTTACCCGGCTGATCCCTTCTTTCATTAACACAAAACCACTCAATGGATTGGACTCAGTCAAGAAATTTGAAATTACTACTGTTATAAATTTAAGGTGGTTCCCTCACATTTTCAATGGTGAGAAAAAATCTTAGGCGTTTGTCATTTTGCATGAAATGACTGCAGCCTTTCCAATTTAGGCAAAAACACTATTTCCCTATTTGGTTACCAGTGTGTTTATCTCGCTCTCTTCCACCGTTCCCCTGTCACTTGAGTTGATTTACCAAAAAAAGACTTCCGAACCTCTCGTTGTGGTTTGCCAAGCCCTGGTGCTGCATCTTACATACCGTTGAAAGAAGTGCACACCAAACTGTGTTTGACATGCATCCATCCATTTGTGAAAACGTCGAAGAGAAAATTCATTTCGATTCATCCCTCTCTTTACAAAAAGGACCTTATCACGGCAAGACAAACCTTTGCTTCCGCTTCATGCGATTCCGTGTAAATATTTACGGGAATTCTACTAGTCCAAACTTAGCCCTAATTCTCACCAGCAGAGAACAATCGGTGACTGACTTTCTGCGCAATCTCTTCTAAATTTTGCTTATTTTTTGTTCCGATTTGTTTTCCCGTACTCTGTGTATTTTGACAGGGTGACTAGTAAGTTCGTTTTTGACATGCGGAATGCGGACAGTTATGCACGAAAACCGTATACAAGTACAATATATTATGGTGTAAATTCCGATTGCTTATCCGCTGCCTATCTGACGCCCCGTCCGAAATTCTGCCGAATCATTCAGCAGACTGTGCTCGATCAACTGGGCCTAGTTATTCAAGTCGAGGCTACCGCCAACATTACAATTCGTGGTCAAATAAATAGTGACGAATACAGTGGATTCAGCTAGATGGAAAGTTTTATGCATGCACTTATCGATAAAGTGGAGTGATAGGCGAAAGAAAGTTGTGCAGGTTAATGTCACGTGAGGCTAATATTCAGGCCGATCGGTTTTTTTGTGCTCAGAGCGCTGGCTGACGCTTGTTGATAAGCGAACCCGCTCTAAACGCTCCTAATTTGGGGGTTCGTACTGTGCAATAGAACTTTGAAACATTGGGTTGAACTGACTTTGTGACCCGATGAGACCGATTGTTTTGCAGTCGAAGAGACCGCATATTTTGCTTCAGTATGCAAAGGTATCAACTGTCAAAGGAAGGATAAAAATTTTTTGAAAGTGGAAAGTTAAAACACCAGCGATTAGACTGCGAAAACGTCTCCAATAGACAACGGGATCACATGACCGTGATAATCGCACCTGGTTGTTTGATGTTCACATTCGGTACCATGTCTAACGATAGGGCAACTAAAACCATTTTTGCGGTTGAATAATTGCTTAGCCCCAAATAATCGATTTCTTGCAGATAAGACCGTACGTGTTCGTATAAACCGGACGAATACTGATGACTTCATGGTAAACGCACACTCGACGGAAGTAGGATTCTTTGGTCCATGTGAGCTTCTTTGCATTTCACCCTGTCCAGTTCTTCTCACCACGGCTTCGGACAGGCAGAATTCCATAGTCATCCATCCATTCCCGAGCTGGATCATAGTGTACTTCATTGACTATACTTGGATTCATCCCAGCTAATCACCTAGGGACAAGAAAGACGAAATTACTCCAGATGAAAGTTTTGAGGTGGCTAAAATCATCGATCTGTCCACGTCGACTCATGGCACATAAATGTAGTCAGAAGAGTAAAAGCCGCCCGTGGATCGCACAGGTAGAATGGTGACTAGGATGATGTGTGATGTCTACGCGCGGCAACAATCGGAATTAACCATCAGTTATTTCATGAAATAATTCACCATGTGATATCATCACTCAACTCACCATTAAGAAACCATGGAAGCAAGGTACAGCGGTTCATTGCATATCGACACAAGTCTGACACTTGGTACATAGTCTTTGGTAGTAGGAATGACTGAATGTTTTGATGAAGATAATTGAGCCAATGCTGTGACATGATCGGTCAACTGACGATTAAGAAACCATGGAAGCAGTGTACAGCTGTTTCATCCTTGTCAGCAATCACCACCAATGCATATCCATCACACCCGAACTGGAACGCGAACCCGAGAGGAACGATTTATTTTGAGTCGAACGCCTTAGCCATTACGCTATCGGGCAGGCTCTGAACGGTTTGTTGAACTTCAACACATGATGGTGTTGCACCTATTCGTCACTGGTTTGCACGGTTACCGTCCGCTGGCTCACAGCGATCGACCCCCAAATAATAGATGACTTCTCTGCAACAAAGGCTTTGGATACGACCCGCAGAGCTTGATTACTTTGTACATGTTAGTAATAGGAAGTTGAATGATTTCATGGAATAATTCACCATGTGATATCATCGCTCAAATTACCCTAAGGAAACCAACATCGAGCTTGCAAGCAACGGTAAATCACACGACGAATCTTAAAAACTACCGGAAAATCCCCTTTCCGAGTATACGGAATGAAATACCATACTTCTAACCCCGTAACGGACAGTCTAATCCACCTCGCGATTATTCGCGATAACGTGGATCTTAGAGCTTTTCTCAAATGTGTAAATCCGTCTGACAATTCGACGATTCCATACCACTTTCAGTCTCTCGGCAGCCGTCCCACCGCATAATGATAATCGAACTCTCCCGGAACTACTTTAACTGCTACGCACTAAATTGTGTTTGTGTGTGTGTGTATATGTATCTGTCTGAGACCCATGTGATAAGTCATAGTTGATGTATGCGAAATCCGCGTGGCCCGTCGATCAGCGAATAGATTCCGCCATGGATTTTCTTTGTCATCTCCCAGCTGTACTGCCCTCACCAGTGAGTTTCAGCAGTCCAGCTCGCTATCAGAAATACGCACACTTTCAAGATTAAGAAAACCGGTCCAACCACAGACGGGTCGCATTTATTTTTGTGGGTGTGTGCGTGCGATGTGAGGCTGATTTTGTGTAACAGACTAACGGATAGACAGACAAATACATGGGTAGATAGATGGACAAACACACAGACAAACCGACAGACAGACAGACAAAATATAACGAAGGGGCAGACAGACAATAAAAATTCGTGAGTCTAAATTTTGCCACAAAAACTGTCAAGTCATCTGCATCGAGGGCTTCAATGTACAGCCAGATTAGGCAAAAATAAAAAAGATCATATATTTGGTACTATCATTTGGTACAATTTATATTTCCGAATAACGAAGTCAAATTCGGTATTTTCTAAAACACATTTTCGGTCTCCTCAAAATTCTCGAGTTTCCCATGCATTGTCAGGAATAAATTGAACTTTTTACACTACCAAAATTGTACCCAGGTGAATGTATAAGTCTTCGTGAAGCAATTGGTATCAAAACTCGATTAAAACGATGGTCTATTGGCATTGTGTGTTTTGACCAAGATTCCGATGATGCATTAAAAAATTGCGCACAACGAGGAGTTCTAAAAGCCGGAGCTTAAGACCCACCAAATTAATTCTAGTCTCTGAATTATTCACAAACGTCTCCCCCATATTCTACCAATATCAAAGAGAAAAAAGTGCTCAAACACAGAGAATGTTCGCATAACTTCTGCCCTCAACGGTCATGTTTCGGTCCCATAGAGCAATAACAACTTCACGACTGCCGAGTATACTCGACCTCTGATCGATAACCGGATGTCACGCCGACGCCACAGATGCCTCAAATTACCAAATACCAATCAGGCCTTCTTTACACCTTAGGACACTTCATCCGCTGTACGCCTACCAGGTGTTATCTAATCACCCAAGTAAATAAATCACCAAACCACATCCCGTTGTTCCCCTGTAAGAATAAGTTCGTCTTTGACTAAACCCATTCCTGCAACAGCATTCGACACTTCACAGGTCCTTATCACTTAGTTGGGTCTTCACTCAGAAATACAAAGTCGTCCACATATTCCAAATCAGGTAGATTTTTGTTTGATAACGCAGCAATACCGCTGTTCTCGTAACCATAACAACGGAAGACTAAAATATAGAGGCGACTCCGACGAGCATCATTTCTTGTGGTGAATTCGGGTGAAAGATAGACGTAAGTACGAACTCGATTTCCGCTTTTCGCATACAGAGGTTGGATGAGTGAAATGAATTTCATTGGCTCACCCTTCGGTCCGAGGCGACGCTAGAGAATTACATGATCGACTGAGTCGAACGTCTCCTTCGAATTCGGGAAGCCGTGTATCATGGATCAACGGAATGTGTCTATGTTCTAGGATCTGTCACAGAGTGACAAATTGTGTAACAAAATCCAGTTTGATGCTCACGCATTCACCTTCGACAGGTACTAGATAATCGGTGGATAGTAATGCCCGCGAGTTGCTTGGATGTCACAATTACTAAACCAATTCCTCTGTGGTTAAATCATTTAAGCATTTATGATCCTTGCAAATAAGCACAATCACCGATTCACACGAATCCTCAGAGCGTTGTTCCGTTTAGCAGATTGATCCCAGCAGTTTTGTTAACTCCAATGTCAGCACTTCGCGACGGTCCTTGAAGATGGATGGAGACAGTCCATCGAATTCAAAAGCCTTATACTTTTTAAGAAAATCTATCACCGTGATCACCTCCATTTCGAATAGAGGGCTAGTATCTACCTGCGTTATTTCACCTGCAGGCATAACTGGAAAGGTCATCGTGACTGTGAGCCAACAGAACTGCTCCCTAGTGTTCAGCACAACTTGCCAACCGACTCTCCTGAGAGGGAGTCAATGTGCTTTTGAATTCCCAATCACTTATCCTAGGCTTGGCTTCTGCAAACCAGCATTCCCTAATCAGTCGGTGAAGGTTGCAACCTCTGTCGATAGCCATAGCCTTCTCCATTTCCTTGCATTTTGTCATAGACTACTGCCCGCAAACATTGAGGATATCCATCGTTTCCGAGGTCTATATGGTAAGGAATCGTGCCTGGGATGCTGATGACCGCATGACTTCGTTGATCTGCACGTGGTGTTCCCTCGGATCCTGAACATTTTGCCGAGACAACAACCGCATTAAGATTTCCGATTAAGATTGCAGTCGGCGATTATGGTCTAGAATCAGCTCTGCCTGTCATTGGCTTTTGTGCTGGTTTGACCACGCACTAGGCACAAACAAAGGTGAGCTCGGACCAAAGCATTAATCTGAGTCCACTGGTGTGTACCCGAATAACCGGCAGTGCTGGACTGATCTATGCCACCGGTGACCGATGGCAATGTGATAGATCGGAATCAGAGGCTGTGAAGGCGAAGCTGGTACCAGGTGAACTGATGTCGCTTTTTATGACAAAATTTGTTGTTCATCAAAAGCGGTATGTCATCAGGACAAAATTGAATGAAGCGATCTCCACTGTCGTTCCGATCGGCTGCGACAGAAAACGGACTTCCGGTTTGCTGTTCTGTCTCCACTAAGTAACTATGTTGGACGTTTCAATCACCAGCAATGACTACAATGTTTATTGAACTCACACTGTGGAGCAATCGAGATATATTCCGATAGAATTCGTCTTTCGCTTTAAGGGAGATGTAGTCATTGGACGCGTGCACGGATGCCACGAACAAATAAGGACGCTCCAATCGACCTTTGTTGACATGTACAAAACCGTCCAGCTGAACTGAGCATAAACTCCTGTTGACTAGGGTCACATCTAATATCACACAATCAGTCCTCAAGCTCAGAACGATCCCGACACCAGTCTGATCACAAACAGTCGATATTGGATCACCGGACACGCGGTGAGTGAAGGGGGAGAATGAGTTTGTACCTGAGCTATGAAAATGGATCATCCTATATGCCCGTTTTGAAGACAGGGCTTACGTCAATTGTGACAGTTTGAAGAGTTCAAGCTGGGCAGCTTTTTGTCCTATTTGGTAGAGCATGAGGACATTGAAGGCGGATAGATAATGTACATACCTAGGTTTCAATAATGCGTCCAGACTACTTCTTCCCGCTGCTCTGTTGGAGGCAGAGGATAAATCCATCGAGTCGCATTTATTCATGACATCTCGCTTGGTCCCAAAATGGGAAAGCGCCTTGTAGGACGGATGATAGAGCGACTCGGATGATCAACACTTCGCAGCTGCCAACATCGTAGAAGGGGTTTTTCTCTGGGTACTCTAATCGGAGCCTTTGATTCGAAAGTCCTATCCGCAAGACAGTGCGATGTCAACCCAACCCGGGAACTCGGAGCATGCGCATGCGTTTCACCAACTACTCTGCTCAAAGCAATAGATAGCGCAGTCCTGATTATCCTGCACGACGATCGATATAGTACGGGATTATTTGTAGACTTGTAACTCAAGGGGATTGATGGACGGGTACTGCTAAGGAGTCCAGCCGCTAAGCTGAAGAACGATTGGGGTTCTCAACCAAGGCCTTTGGTTCTGACAAGTACCTGACCGCAAGGCATAGCTGAATGGAGGGCCATCTACTTGGATCAGTTGTTTTTTTCACTCCTTTTTCCGACTGTGCTGCTAACTGAGATCAACGCCCGACTTGGAGGACCAGGCGACTACTTTGTCAGCCCTCTACCCATTGATCTTCCAAGCATGATTGGATCTTCGGCTTGAGATAACCCGTTCTGTATCGTTCGTTTGGTCATGGGGACACGCAGACCTCCACACCACGTCAAAGTGTAATCTTATAGTGACTTAGTTTGTTTTCAAAATGCTATAATCATGGTTCTCCCGGGGTTCGTGTCCATAACAACTATAGAAACCCTAAATAATCGAACGATCCCAAATTTCCCAAGATACAGATGAATGGTTCGTAGGCTGCATCTGATGATTTGAGGGAAATGACTAGACCAAACGATTTCTTGTCTCACATACCCTACTGTTTCTACGTGTTGGGGTAATCTTTGACGCCAACATCTCTGCTTCTTTGTATCTTCTCGTGCTTATCCCTAAAATATCCTATGACCTTATCCAAGCGCACTTAGTTACTAAAAAATCTTTTAAATGCATGTACTACTTAATTGTGAAAAGTTTGACAAAAAATATCAATCTGATTGACTTCTCAATTGGTTTTCTTAAATATAGCCATTCTCCTGAAGAAGGAAGCTTATCAACAGGCGTGGAAGCTATCGAGGGACTCGTGCACAGGACAATTCGCATGCCAGTTCGCGGGTTTTGCATAGCAAAACTACTCACGTGGTATACAAAAAGCAACCACGGATACATGAACTTACACATGTATATTCCCCAGCTAACTGATAGTACACCGCAGATAGGGGAGTGGTCGAGTTTACACAAACGACTTTTTAACTATCTCAATGTACGAACATGAAACTGAACACTAACTTCGTGTCCACACATTTGACCTGAATGAAACAACTACGCATCAAGCTCGTTCCTAATCCTGACAGTTACCGACCATGTGCCAACTTGGTATTTAATTTCGGGAAGCAGATTCGATGCTGGTTATTACCAGCGTACACCGGAAACCTGCCACAGACTTTTCCCTTTCATGCTCATTGCTGTGCTAGAATTTGGGGAAATAAACACCAGGGTTTATTGCATAAAATACTTCCATGATTTTGTCGGTGATATTTAGGCATTCCGTGTCAGAAGTCACTCATTCGAGTTGTGTCATCTAAGACAAACAATATCTCAATGAGGATCTGTGTTTTCCATTCCATACCAATATGACGAGAAGTAGTTAAATTCCAACCGTCTGTTCGAATAATCCCATAAAATTGCTCCAGGCAGTTGTTCTCGGTGAAATGCAGCCGGGACTTGTTTGTCAGTGGAAAGTATGATTCCAGTGGCTACCAATTAAACACAATCAGTCAGGCAGTGAGGGAACCGGAATTGGTGTAAGAAGCTCGTAGAATGAAAGCACTCAAAGGACAAAAAACCCTTCAATGTACACATTACTTTTCAGAGTTTGATGATAACATGGAAATTTAGTATACCTCGTTATCATGATAACCTGCATCATTGCAAATGAACTTTATGACAATTACAGACTCGTTGAATCAGTTGCTTTTATATAGATCACAACAACACTGATCGATTTGTGTTGCAATCAACTCTGTCTAGGCCAGAACACTGACATTTTCCTTGATGAAACAACCTCATCCTTGATACTTACTTTAACCGAGCATCGTTCTGCACAGACCTCGTTTGTGCTAGTATGAATTCCATGATCTAAAACATTGGTCAAGCATGTTATTCCCAATTCGACACCGAGTGTTGGCACTGATCGAGCCTGGAACAGTGATTTTGCTTTGCGTTGTGCCACTACGGGCAGCCACTCATTCAGTCATCACATCTGTGCTCTTGAATCTAGGAAAATTAAGCTAAAAATCAGTGGAGACGCAAAGGGAATGTTGAAAAAGACCTAGGAGAATGAGTACCATGTCCCAGATCACGTGATCAAATGAAAATAATGACCAAAGAACAGTTACATTTACCTCAGACAGTTAACGGGCACTTGACCCCGCAATAATCGTTCGTAAATGTTGACACAACGAAATACTAGAGATTTATGCAAGTCACGAACAAATGTAAGATTTTCAATTGGCGAACTAAATCGCATGCATATGATCAATCAAGTTATCACAATTTCTGTTCGAGTCCTGTAAGCTTAAAACGCAAGGTCACATCCCAGCGAGATACCACGAGACTGTACGACAAAATATTCCGGTCCCATCTTGGTCTTCAAATAAATTCCACTTCTGTCTGGATTGTTCAGGTTATCAGAAACCAGTCACAATGCGAGTATTCTATTATCATGGTTTTACAAACCTGAAAATAAGGAGACAAATGGAAAATTTTCCCACCACAAATGTATCGTGTAGTCCTGGATTTCAACGCAACTGAACCTGACTAGTAGTGTATAGAGCGACGACGGTTTTGAATTTACCCATTGTTTGACACTCTCGAATGCATGGCAATCGTTAGATAACCATTCTATTGACAGAGCGGTTCATTTAGCATTGTTTCACCGCCTTATATCGTCCAGGTTGGTCAAGGGAAAATGAGCAGTGTTTGATTGAAATTTTGACCGTAAACAAGGCATTTCGGCAATCCGTCAATCCAAAAACAAAAAAAGTCTGACGGAAGAATAACAGCAGGAATATTCCGTATAAATATAGTCTTCAACTGCCCGGTAAATTTCGGTGATAGAATTTCATCAGAATAAAGTATGCCCTACAGGTAATCAGAATAGCCCTGACTAAGAGGTGAAAAATCCATCTTGCCCACTGAAATGCTGACCAGTTCATTGCTCAGTTTAATGGCCAGTCGGATATACATGTCACGCCGTCTACAGTGACCGCAGGCCAAAACAAACTTCCGGGGAGTTGAAGGAACATCACCCGGGGTTGGTAAAACGCGATGGTACAAGAGCCACAGGAAGTGGCATTCTCGAGTATGCGTAGAATTAGCTTACCAATTCGTCTGTGGAGCCTTCCCCCAACCCGTTAAAATATCCATATTGCACAAACCGACACACACACACACACACAAGCAACCGCAAAAGCAAATGGAACCTGCCTTTTCGAAGCCCTCTGCAGGCACAGAAGAAGTTCTTTCAGGGTCGAAAATTTACCCCGGCCGTAACTGAATCACTCACAACACTACAGCCGTGTGACTGACATTACTTAGTCATGCCTATCTAAAACCATTCATCTCTAACAAACATGTATCCCCAGTCCACATGGCTCTTGACCTAACTTCACCCACTTATTTCCAATATGATGTGTGTAACGCCTGGAGGGTGAATCATCGATCCATCAAATGAATGTGCGTTCTACAAGTACATTTCATCAAAATCTTGTGAATTACTACGTGGAATTCAGCGGTCAGCACATGTACATTTGGCTGACTCATCTTGGAAATTTTCTGGAGTGATTCATTCAGTCATCCTCATTTGATTCTGCTCCGATCCGTTGATATTTCTAGCAAACTTCCATTCATTTGATCTAGTGTCAGTGTTGAAAACGGTCACCTGAAACGTCGTTGGAACGACATAATTGGTTCGTCTGGTTTCGAGCTTGTCTGCCTATTTCCCGTTCATTAACGTATTCCAGAACCTCATGCAGAGGGGTCGTGCAAAATGTGCTTCGAAATTCCGGAACGAAACAGTCGTTCTATGCACGACTAACCTGGTTTAATTGTATGGAAATCCGATACATTTATCAGAAGAAAATTTTCTTTTTATCGTCTGTTCTTTGTTCGCGCACGTTTGCCCAGTAAATCGGAATAGACTTCCATTGGATCAACCATGTGATACTAAAGGTAGCTATTCATGCTTTTGAGTCTAGTAACTCTTTGGCATATTCGCTGATCCGTATCACCGTCCACGTAACAGTCAAAGTACTCCATTTGAAGTACACCTAGATAAAATAGAGGGAATTAGACTGAAATCTGACTTACCGCTGTCCTGGAGGAACCATAAAGTGTACGGGATGACTAAATACCTATAGGTCTGCAAACAGATTCATGTATGCCCTTGCATTTGGGTAGTTTGAAATTGGATGTTTAGGCATTTCCAACGTTTTAAACCTAGCAGGACCAACATCTTCTACATCATGTCAAGCGAACAAATTACCTCAATGACATGTCAGTCTTGGGTGAAATCAATCACACCGGAAAGTGGTCACAAAGTTACATATATTCATGTTGAAATTCTGTGATATAAGTTCTTTTCAGCCTCCCGGACGCATCCATCCATCACTGTTCGGATAGATTTGAATACTATCTGAACGTAGTAATTGTCACCAGGTATGGATTATAGATTAATGGCGTAATGAAGCAGGGAGTATGATTATCCTGCGTAAAAATAGGAAGTGTAGAGCACTTTAATTTGTAAATTTTGTTGTTGGTTGCATGGTATATGGAGATCTGAAAAACACTTAAAAAATGAGACTTTTTAGAAGAAAATTCTTCGTCATAGTTGTCCCGCTTCCTTATTCCCATCGGAATTGCTTAATGTTACACGAATAAAATGAGAAAAGCCTTGGAAAAGGAATCAAAAGAAATACATTACGTACAGAGAATATTTTCTCTTGGTAATAAGAAATGACAGTCTATCCAAGCGTAGTTCCGTCTTACTGAACAGGGTGTTGTGGTTAAAGTGACTTTATATCAGGCTGACGTAAGCCTAGTGTTGGCCCAAAATTGGTGGTCTATGCATCGTATAAAATCATATCAAAGATTAAACCTTGATTCCATCCATGATCCATTTTTTATCTTTTATCTTTTACTGTCCTTATTAATGAAACAATAATGTACATTAATTTTCAGAAAAAGGGGCCGCGGCCAGCAGAGGGCTGCCAGGTGGGGAAGTTGGCCGGCGGTGGGAGGATTCTCACCTGTCAGAATTTTCTGTGGAATTGATCTCTGGGCCTGTTTCATTGTCCACATTTCGGGTGAATAAGCACAGCTACTAATATCCGCGTCGGATTTTATAACTGCATTGAAATATTACCACCGGAACGATGTGCACTGGTGGTTATTTTAACGCCCGTGTACTTAATAAACTCAACTCTGAAGGTATCAGAGGTGAAATGCGAAGCACATCATGATTCTTGTTGTGACAATGCCCATGTACACATTGAATAAAGCTCTTCTCGGGAAATGGCTAATCAAATATGACAGCGTATTGACTTATCCAAGATAAAGATCTTCTAGCAAAGCTATCGCCAGACTGCAGTCGAATTGCACAGACAGAAAACGATCAACAGACTGAAAAGACACAGATGAACTACGAAAAACCACGGAAGCAGCATTCAGAAAGTTCCTGGTAAATTGAAGAAAAACAATGGCCTGGCTGAGGCACCGTCTGCCTATTCTCAAGTGTTGTGCTCGTGGACGAAAGTGACAAGAATTTCACCAAACGCCAGTTTATCGGCTACCAAAAAAACGACACCAATCATTTGAAATCATTTTCTAACCCTTTCGTGTTTCTCAGATATATTCTTTGCCATTCCGAATGCACAGCCGAGTGAGAGGCATGTTACCCACAAACGTTTAGGCTGCTTTTCTGATGCTTTTTCTCGGGGACACATCCAAATCGCTCTCCTTCGAAATCTTTAATCCAAATCTACATGATTTGTACTTTATCTCGGTTACGATGAGTGAGTTGAATCGGACTGATTTTGTGATATCATTTCATACCGACTAGGCACGAAGGCCAAACACTTCAATAAGCCTGTCTGTGCGCATGCGTGTATCGATGCGCCGGGATGAAATTAACAACCGAATAAAATATACGGCCTATTTGTTTCTATGCCAAATTTGATTTTACAAATTATCCGACCTCACGATCACAACTCGCAAGTTAGGCAGTCAAATTAACAGGAAACTAACTCCAAATTGGAAATCTATGCTCGACCATGTGAGTCGAATGCATTCGAGTGACATTCTGCTAAATTGTTTGGGTCATTTCCACGGCATGATCTGTGCCTGTGCATATTCATGTCTTTTTAACTTTTTATCTTATTAATGAAACAACAATGTGCATCAATTTTCAGGAAGGGGGTCGCGGCCAGCAGAGGGCTGCCAAGTGGGGAAGTTGACCGGCGGTGGGAGGATTCGAACCCGCAACCTTCACGTCCAAACGCCACAACTTTATCCCTTCGGCCACCAGCGGTTTACTCTGCTGGCGTAGTGATTCGTTGAGGTAACTGGGCGGTGAATGCTGATGTGCAAATCCTAGAACACCTTGGAGCATGCAGCAAAGACTTTTCTCAAAACGAGATGAGCTGGAAGCCACAATAATGTAACCAAAATTTTGTCGATGGATATTTGCGAACCATTCGACTATTAGTGTTCGTTGATGTCGAATTTCTAACAACAGATGGGTTAAATTGTTATGAATTTGTCCTTCACTGAAGGCATCTGCATTTTAAATAGCCCATTTCTATTTTTTCCTTTTTGTTGGTTTACTTTCCAATAGGATTCATTGTTTATCTCATCTGTTTAACTGATACTGTTTTCAATATAGTGTAATTATTTCGGTTTTTTATCTTTTGATTGCCTTTTCTTCATCTATCTGTCCGCTGGAGCCTAATGCATCAGAGTTATCCGATATGCTGTCTCATACGTTTTGTGCAATTTGGTTCCATTCTGTCCTACTTATCACTAACCCGTGTTTATTTATGTAACATTGAACAATTTTCTTTTCAATTCGTCCCTCACCTTGGTCCATCCAAATTCTTCCAGTGGACTTCCACCTCTCCTCGTTCTTTCAATCCCAGTGAATCACCGAACATCGACGTTCGCCCCGTTCGCAAAGTAGAATTGACCAAACACTGGCGTGTTGCAATCAGCTGCGATTCACAGCTGTTCTTCCATATTTTTCATTGACGTAAAGGTTTTTCTAACTTGTCTTTTCAGCTCCGAAAACTGAAGCAATCTGGTTTGAACAAACTTCGATTTTTCATCAGTATGTACCCTTCTCTTACCCTACTGCTCGCCAATCATTCTTTCTAGTCCCATTTCGGGAGAGCCTTTATCGATTTGCTCGAGATCTCTGTGTGCTATCAGCCACGTTTCATTCGATTCAGTTGAGTGACTGATCGACCCATTAGGCAGTTTGAGCGCAAAGATCTGTAAGAAATTTCCTGCTAACATTCTTACAGATTCTTTACATTTCTTTAAATCACTACTAACCGGTTTTCACGTTCACACTGATCTCCTAGTTCAACTTTTAGATCAATTCTCTTTCTAATTAATGTTAATCGAAATTTCACTGTTAGATTCCCAGAACCGATTCTCGCCAGAGAAGAAAAAATCATGGGTGAACTTTGTCCATTTTTCCATAACTCTACTTCCTTTCTTCTGCTTTGCACTTCTGACTGACTTCCAACCTACCTGAGTTGGCACTGCAAGTTCTTTTTTCACTTCGAAGATTTTATCGCACAACACAACTACTCATAGCTCTAGATTTTAACTGTCATGTTTCCAAACCATTTCGGTGTCCTAGTCATCCATCAACTGGTCAGACAAGAATACCATTTTTGATTTGTTTACGTATGTGATAGACTGATTGATGGTAGTAGGCGAAAGCGATACAAAGTATCGTTGCCAATCACTGAAATGTGAGTGGTAAAAGTCAGGTTTATTACTGATGGTCTTGTGTTGGCCTTGTCGTGTTTTTGATAGATGAGAAGAAACTCTGCCAGCATCACGAGGCGAAAAAATGATCGATCAATAACCTTCTATCTTGGGTTCGAGCCAGTCTGCGATTGTTTTCATAGAGATACCCATCCCGTCTCCCTCGTCTTCCACCAAAATACGTCATTTCGACTCGCGATACTCTGGATAAAACAGAAGCTTGCAGAGAAATCACCTATCAGTAGGGGTCGATCGCTTGAGCCAGCGGACGGTAACCGTGCAAATCAGTGACGGATAGGTGCAACACCATGAGGTGAGTTTGAACAAAACCGTTCAGAGCCTGTCCGGTAGCGTAATGGCTAAGACGTTCGACTCAAAAATCGTTTGTCCCGGGTTTGCATCCCAGTTCGGGTGCGGTGGATACGCACTGGTGATGATTCCTAACAAGCTGGATGAAACAGCTGTACCTTGCTTCCATGGTTTCTTAATGGTGAGCTGAGCGATGATATCACATGATGAATCATTTTATGAAACAAAAGCCGTTGATTGTCTCTGTGTTCGAAAACACCTTAGGTTTTGTTTAGACACAACGAAATTTCTGTGAAAACATATTCGATTCAATTGTTTTCTCTAGATTGCGTCGGCTTTTGCGTTCCTAGGCTGCTAATGAACCGGGAGCTCACATGATCCAATATCTTCTGCATCGAACCATCCCGGAAGCATGAACAGCCTAATTAATGACCAAAATTTCAAGTTTACCCATTATCGACGATTAGAGTTTGTTTTCCATGCTAGCCGTTTTGTATTCGGGACGAAAATGTTTCCAGGCAGCGAAATTGGCTACTTCCGGTTGTTTGTGTCGAGCACGTGCAGAAACCGAGGGAACTTTGTCTTGATAACAGGAGAAAAGCGAGTACACTAGTTTGCTGGCCAGAATAGCCTATTCGTAGTGCTTTTGTGAGTCGTTGATTAAACAAATCGAAAACCGAGTCATTCTAAAGATTAAATGGACTGGTTTGTTATCGAGCGCGAGGAAGAACACGGAATTATGCAACATTGTATACTCATTCAGATTTCGATAACAAGACAAAAGGTAAGGGGAAGGAAGTGACCAAGTGAACCCAGTTTGGAAATTACTCGTAAAATTTCCTTGGGCAACTATTATCGATTCATTCAACCTCATTCTTCTACGTGAAAAACGATTAACTGATCAAACAGCTTCTAGACTTATCAAGCAAATTGGCCTCAAATCTCCTCGAATTGTCATTTACAGTTGGTCATTCTTATCGTAAGTCAGCCGTTTTTATTGCATCACCCGCTGTCGAAACCACCGTATTTGCATGTCATAGGCTTTCTTTAGTTAGGAAAGTCTAACAGTTTCGATGCGTTTTTTTTTGGTTGCACAGATCCAGCTTCGGGAGTTTGGTTTTTACGACCATTAACCTTGGAACAATGTGTTCTGCCTTGCCAACTTCAAACGCGAACTAATCAAACAACAAAAAGCAAACTGGAATTACTTGAAAATCACGTGTCAGATATTTAAAAAATCCCAACAATCATTAAGAGCAACATAACTTTGCGATCAAGTTCGTACTCATGTCAATACATAACATTAAAATCTAGTTGGAAATTGATCAATCAATCATACTTAACGTCATTTAATGCCTTGACCACTCGCAACGGAGAACGAGCTTGTTCGCGACGTTGTGTAATGTTCAAATGCAACAGAATTGGTTGAAGAACTATGTTGATTAAGAGTTTTTGATTGTGAGGAAACCACTGACTGCTGCACTGAGCTATCGTCTACAGCCATCTCTTATCTTTTGCTTCCTTTATTAATGAAACAATGCATATGAAACTTAAGGACGGGGGCTGCGGCCAGCAGAGAGCTGCCAAGTGGGGAAGTTGGCTGTCGGTGGAAGGACTCGAATCCGCAACCATGACGTCCAAACGCCACGACCTTATCCGTTTGGCCACCGCCGGCCATCGCTTGGGGTGATCCTCTAGACTCCAACTCGGAAGCTTAACTAGTCCTGCACGGACAGTCCTTCCGGGTAACATTTTCATACCCTTTTGCCAAGCAATTTCAAACCATTTGCCACGCAGTTGCCTGCCTCGGTGAACAACGCACTAGCAAGTGGTCATTTTGGGGGGACGAGCAACATTCGTCGCCGCAAAGACCTGGGGCAGAGGCAGTTATCCTTTGGTTGATGTCAACATCCTTATTCTGACTGATCACGAACGGAATATGGCTTGCAAGTCATGTCGCACAATGTCCGGGAACTGATCACGGAGTAGGAGGCAGGCCTTCAGGAAATGACGATTATTTATCTTCTGGAGGAAAGTGCTATTTTTCAGGCATTCCGCAGGAAGGAACTAATAGGTGCTGAGTGAAGAACTTTTCTTATATATTCTGTAAAATGGGCCGGCTGAAGGAGAACCGAGGAAAAAATATATATAGATTTTTGTTTGTAGAACTGAAGATGGTGTATGTGTATGTGTATGTGTATGTGTATGTGTATGTGTATGTGTATGTGTATGTGTATGTGTATGTGTGTGCGTGTGTATGTGTATGTGTATGTGTATGTGTATATGTGTATGTATGTGTATGTGTGTGGCAACCAGCTATCACAGAACGGTTGATCACAGTGCAAATTGAAATCAGAAAGAAATCGCCCTGGGAATTGCGATGAGCGCAACTCAAAGGAACACAACTTCGTCACGCGCATTCTTTCCATGGTGATGCGTGCAACTAACAGTGTCATGGGTTCGACTCCCCTTGCTTACGATCCATGCTCTAGAGGTAACACTTAAATGGTCGCTGCCTCTTCCGCAAACCTCTAAAATAATAATGTAGAATCAATTTAAAATAAAAACGGGCAAAAACAACTGTGATTTAATAGCTTGAAAAATCGTCGTTGATTGCAGCTTTGGTTGCTTATTTTTGTGAAGTTCTGACTGTTGAATTTGGCATTTAGATGGCGAGCAAGTTATCACTAGTGGGGATGACATCACCGGTTGGTTTACATGCTTCTGAATCAAATAAACAGACGCAGTCAAGTAGACCGACTTCCAGATGGGGTAAAATATCACT
The DNA here is from genome assembly GCA_008360955.1 of Fasciolopsis buskii. Lineage (NCBI taxonomy): Eukaryota > Metazoa > Platyhelminthes > Trematoda > Plagiorchiida > Fasciolidae > Fasciolopsis > Fasciolopsis buskii. Next base: position 125,237 of record LUCM01008008.1, read on the forward strand.
TGACAAAAGCTACATGAATTTACTGACACAGGAGGCGCGGATCTTGATGGATGGAACCATCCATGAACAGACTGACAGTCGCTACCGCATGAGGAAATGACCACCGAAATAGGACATTTTCAGTTTCCCGTAAGCTACAGCTTACTGTAGACCGAAATATTACCGCATTGGTAACGTTTTACGTACGGTGGATCAGTTAGATTCAAAGAACTCGCTTTGAGTCGGTCGGTCAGCATGAAGAGAAATGGTAGTAGGATCTAGATGAATGATGAATAAAGAACAATCGATTCATTTCTTGCAGAATGTGTAACGTTGTGCTAATTACAACCTACCACCCTTTCGCAATGAAGACATTCAAATTGCACAAACTATCGGAATGCAGTGAACGACGGTGTCAAATGTTTATGAAAATAAGAATAAGAATGAATAACCTAACGGAAGCAGACACAGAGAAATAGCCTTGTTAACTGTCACGGCAACCGGTGTTTGAACAAGCTTATCGTGGACATAATTAGTCCGTAAATTTAAACAAAGTCTTCTCATTGCATACGGTAATGATTAACATAAAATTTAAAGCAGTTCGATCCTATCTATTAGGTCCACACTACTTCTAACTGTTCTTGTGTTCGCACGTTTGTGAACCGACTGAACCTGCTACCGCGACTGTTGATGCAACAATGGTAATCATCACGAAGTTAACCTGTCCGATTTTGATATCGAGAAAAAAATGCGCTGATCAGGAAGCAGATGAAAGAAAATACAGAAAATGGACACGGAAACTCCTGAAAATACACTGTGGAATTTTGTGCCGAAAGAAATAGCATTTGTGACTAGTTAATTCTGTTTCTAAATAGCCTTAGTTTGTTCCCTCGGCTTTTGGCTCGTGCCGTCGGAGAAATTAGCACTTCCTATCCCCATTGTACACACCTGGGCAATTCAACAATAAACACGTGAGTGTCAAACGGAAGATTTCGTCCAAGTTCATCAGTCTTACGTGAATTCTAGACAAACAATATGAATGGTATGTGTTAGTAGTAGGAGATAGAATGATTCCATGAAATAATTCACCATATGACATCGTCGCTGAACTGAACATTAAGAAACCATAGAAGCACAGTTCGGGAGCGATTGATATGTACTGCTTATGATTCCAACCAAGGATTAAACAGCTGTACAGCGCTTCCATGGTTTCTTAATGGTCACTTGAGCGATGCTGAGCTATTTCATGAAAATATGAATGATGTTCCTGCTACTTTATATTTTAATGGAATTAACAACGCACGCGACTCAGTTTGTCTTAACCATTTCCTAGCTTGATGAAGTTCATTATCATGAACTCGTAGAGAGCTAGTTAGTCTTGATATAATTCGATTAATGTTACGTTATTTATTGATTTTTTGTGGCATCTGTTCCCGGTTCGGAACTTTACACTGAAGTTGATTGGTTTATTTAGATTTGATCAGTTTTCTCCTAGTTTTTCATCTTTTCATTGTCAGTTGAATTTCAACCTTAGCAATTTTATTTGGGAGACTCTATGCTGGCAGGTCAGAGGGTGCACGTACCAAATCAATTTGTTTATCCGATATTAATGGTCATAGTGTATTATATATGAATCATTAAATGTGTACTGATTCTGCACCTTTCCCCAAGCAATTTCACTTTTGTTTTATTTATTTCTCAAAATAAAAACTTTCCAGTCTACATTAACCTAATCGGATTCATTCCGCTCGGACTAGGGGTACGATGAACGCTGAAAAGTTTAGTAGCTCATTCGAACTCTGTCAAACTGTGAGCTCACGAAAATTTCCCCATCTAGTCGTCGGTCGATAGATGGGCTAGTTCCGATGACAGTTCACGAATGATGATCACATACACGAGTCAATTTCTAATCATCTTAACATTTCAACTTTGAACAAATGACTAACTAATTTCCCGAATCTAGCTCGTTGATTTCCAATATCGTGGACGAATTCGGAACACAAGTTAATTGTGTACTGGTCAAAGTGGTTAGCTAATTTGGCTGAAATCGAATCACTGGTTTCTTTTTCATCATTTTTATTTCCTTCCTAATTAATGAAGTAATAATTTGCATCATTTTTCAGGAAGGGGGCCGCGGCCAACAGAGGGCTGCCAAGTGGGGAAGTTGACCGGCGGTGGGAGGACTCGAACCCGCGACCTTCACGTCCAAACGTCAAGGCCTTATCCGTTAGGCCACCGCTGGCTGTCAGAAGGAATCCCAAGTTGCGCATTATTCGATTCTGATCAGTGGAACGGTTTTGTGGTTTTTACTAAATTCCGTATTCCGATTTTCCTGCGTGGTTACACCACCCGCGCACTGTGGGAGCATTTACGGACATTTTCCAAAAATCAATAACACAACATGGTGGGCGAAGTGTTTAACTGACCGACAGTTTGGCCATTGTGAATAACCTCTCCTAGTACGGACTATTTTGACTGACAAAGACCAACTACGGTAGCCAAAACATGATCAAATCATACCCTGGTCGAATACAAAACGATATCATGACTGCTTGCGAAAGTTTGCTCACTATCGATGTTCTGTCCGTGATAGTTTACAATTAAACAAGTTTGCGGTCATGCACGAGCCATCTGAAAACATTTGTGATTTTTGTACAAAGTATCCTCCGTCAGCCTTCGTATTAAATTGGTACAGACGTGTCGTTTTTTTTTGTTCAATCCGCACAAGGACCAACTTAACGCAGAGAATTCTTTCGTTCAGATTGCCTTTGCACGGAAACTCTGTTGTCGAGCTTCTGGCCCGTGCGTGTGTGTGCGCGTGTGTGCCACAACGAATCATGATGGGATCTGGACTGAAATGACAACATGTTCTCCTCCGTGCTTTGCTTTTCGTCAGCATTTTAATGACCAGAATGCAATGTACCAATTTTTAAAACAAGTGCGCATCAATAAAGTACGCCAATAACGAGTGCCCAACTTCTTCCGTTCTCATCCGACCACGGGCGATGGTCGGTTCGGGCCAGATTCAAGAAAGAACGATTATTTGTGATGACGACATCCTCTTTTGCAATGCGTAAATAAAATTTCACGACGAGTTAAACCGGACAAAGAAGTGGGCACTACAACGGCAAGCAGAACACGCGATCCCTTTTTTCGTCCATCAATGTATTGTTTTTTGACTTCATCTATTATTCTTCCATTAATTGCATATTATCTTTCCGAGAATGAAATTTAGCACAAACAGCAATGTGTTTTCTGCCCGTGCGCGCGAATTTAGTTGGCATTTTGAGTCAACACAGACCGAAATTGGGCTGGTTTGAATTCGTCCCATCTTTTGTCACGTCCGAATTCAGCAATTACTTAACACTTTTAAAGATTCATCATTCTGTTCATTCAATAATTATTTTCTAAGCCTTGGTTAGAGAAGTTCATAAATTTAGTTCCGATACAGCACGTGACCTTCATGGGATTTGCACTCGCCGACGAACATGATCGGAGATCTTTGTGTCAAATGTTCGGCAACCGTCTGGCGTAAACTTGCAGCGTGGTTGGTAGGGTAGATAGGACAGGAACGAGTGGACTTCGTCCGTGGGTAGAGGTGCGTACTTTCAATTTCCAAGACTGTTCACATTTTAATCAATTCCAAAGAATTATACTGCTTTTGAGACTGATTTTTTTGAATAGAATTCAGATATGTGCTAATGATAACATGCATAAAAATCAGAGTATTAATAGCATATAAACATGTAAAATTCCCTTACTTTGTTTTCGTGGGTTTCCATAACTCAGATGCACTACAATGGCACATGTTTTTTCTTTTTCTCGCAAATTCCAGCACACCTAATCGATTGAGTCTTCCCCATGTACTATATAAATATACATATATATATATAGAGAGAGAGATTTTGAAGCCATTGGTGACACAAGTCACTGTGTAGGCTAAACATAGCTGACATATCACAGCTACTTACCGTTATAACCAACTTGGTTGTTTCGCGATCCGAGTCATAAGACCATTGACTTGCTCACTTGCTGTTCAAGCAGACTGTAGTTAAGGGCGGCAATTTTTCTTATATAACCAAGTGATCGACTGATGTGGCCGATCTGTTTACCCATTTTTGAAACCACACCTTGTACAGGACCAAATGA
>LUCM01008008.1:131811-146455 GCA_008360955.1 Fasciolopsis buskii
GTGAGTTTGAAGGTAAAAGAAGAAAATGATCCAGAAGCCATCGATCGGGTGTAGTCGGAAATTCTCAAGAACTGCCACAACGATATAGTCTTTCGAGGCTGGTCATTCGCGTGGACGTCTCGTTCACGTGGTGCATTTGAATCGCGTTGGAACAATCCCCAGGCAAACTGCTTTCCACACGGGATTCGGGCATTCAAGACATTTTGATTCCTGATCGTAGTCCGGTAGTTATTCATTTGCCATGTATATCACTGGGAGCTTCATGGAAGTTTTTATGAAATTTGTTCGCGAGTCGACTGCTTTATGAATCACCTATCTGAACCATTTTGGTCTTCTCCTACGGGAATATTTTTTGTGTTTTCAACTCCATTCCATCTCCTGCTTGTACTGGGACTTCAGATGACCGGGTTACACATGAATCAGCGATCATTAGTATAAAACTATGCTCATTAAAAGATAATAACATGTAACCAAACGCTGGGGTATGGTTTACCAAGAGCTGGAATAAGTGAATATTTTTGGTCAATAGATACCGCAAAAGGACACAAGTGTGAACCGCGTGATAAACTGAAGTGAATTTCATCAAGGTTTGTAATCTTAAAGCAATAGGGTGTGTCTATTCTAACCCAACTCAGACCACGGAAAACCGTGCACCACCGCTCACATTGTGTGTGCATACACAATGAACATACCAGTTCACTTCGTGAACTGTTCGCCAACTGTGATCATTTGAACTGCATCTGCGACCAAACAATTCCGTCCAAAAAAGTGATTCATCCAACTGTGACCGGATCAGACGGAGAACCTGTAGTGAGACGTGTTCTTTTCACAATGCGCCCGTCGACAAGATAATCATCAGCTTAGTCCCTCAAAAATGACAGCTCACAGGCATGACAGTTCTGACGGCAGTTAGTAGGCTAGACGTTGTAATTTTGGTATTTGTAGCTAAAAATATTGATTTTTCTCATTTCTTAATTAAAATCACAGTAGTACGGAATGTAGCCACCGGCAAGGACGCATGGATATGGACCACCAGTACGAACTAGAATGAGTCCTTACTTGAATCTCGTTTGAATCGTTAGGAGCTTGATAAGTCCATTTAAGAATCACAAGGTGATTCGTAGGGGAAATTTCGTTCATCCATCCATATGCGAAACATGCTACTGAGTAGAATGAGTCCTACCTAATCTATTCAACTGAAGACAATGGAAATGTTACAGTAGCTGCCAAAGGTCCCGGGTTTTCTATGTGAAACAAGGGGAATCCTGACTGATGGAATACATTTCGTCTAATGGCATTCGATGCATGTTTGAACTTTACGGTCGTCTGTCGCCACTGTCCTCGTTGGGTGATGGCGTGTGCCTCCGTTATTGATCAATGCCGTAATCGTATATCGACTAAGAATAACAAGTCTGCACGTGCAATTTTTTCCGTTATCTGTTCAGTTACTGAAATGGGAAACAGAATTAAGCTGTCTGAAGTCAACACAAGGTCTTTAGGTTCCATCACGTTAGGGGTCAATGAAAAAGAGGGCGAGCAGTATGTTCCGGTGCTTCGCTGAATAATTCTTTCTGAAAGCATATCACCTACCTGCTTCTCTATCTTTGGCATGATTTTGACGGTATCCGTCCATTTGCGCAGTCACACATTCCCCCTGAAATTGAGTCGGTCCCATGTTCTAGCCAATCACGAAAGCCTTACCTAGGCTCCGGTGCTAAGAACAGCTCCACGTATTGCTGACCACACTGTTTTGCTCGAGCCATAGAGCATCCTGAGAATAACAATGATGTTACCTCAAATACCTCACTCAAGCAAATCTTACTGAGGTTCAATTCATTTTTCTACTGTTCTACTCCCGCCTGGTTTACTTCGAAGTCAGTTTTGGCACCGACACAGAGCGGCCTCATTTGTCTATTCTTGTAGACCTCAAATAACAGCTTTTTGTATATTATCGTGACAACTTCGATTTGAGAAACTCAATAAGTGATCACTTCCCATTGTCAACGTTGCCCCTTTCATTATGTGACCTTGTGGTGCACAAGGTTTGACTACCTTCACATCAACTTGAGCCGTGATGGGGACTCTGACCCTGTATCCACAATGGCTACCTTTCGTATGACTCCGACTAGTATTTTGACTTTCGAAGTCCGTTTTGGTCTGATAAATGACAAAGAGATACCCCATTTTGTTTCATGCAAAACACCATCCCTCCTCACCTTCTCGAAGCCACCAGGTAGTGCCTAGTGAGTAAGTGATTGAATTCCAACTTTCACTTAAGTAATTTCTTCTTATACCCTGTGCACGTTTCTCTCCCGGACTGATATATTTTGCCCGGGTACCTGAATAACAAGGCCACAAATTCGAGGACTAATCAAAAGGGTATCCAGACCATCGCTCTTGCTATTTTGCCGCGAGTTTTACCTGTTGTCAGACGGGGATGTAAGTCGTATAAAACCGTTGCAGAAAAGACGGTTTATCATCTGCTGGTTTGCTTCCAAAAGCTTAGGCAAAACCTGACGAATCACGTACTAACGAAACGTCATTGAATCCTGACTGGTTTCATACTGAGTTGTGGTGGGTAGCTCCACTATCTTCATATAGTCTTTCTTTTCAAACTGTTCTATCGACTGCTCACACATCTTTGGTTGAACGAGCTCATTCCTTCTCCCATATAGAGGTCGTGAACTGTCCTAGGTTCCCTGAAAGCAATGAATTAGATGCCATCAGCAAGGATATGTCTCATTTCGTGCCTTTGCTTACTGCAAGTCTTCTAAACTCAGTCAACCAGGCCTAGGTATCTTTATCACGAAGCGTCTTAGACCAAGACAGCTTCATTGTTTCTTACTGCAGCTTTGGAACCAAAGTAAGCGGATGGCTGAAACATTTTCTGCAGATTAAAACAAGTTACCTCCCGGGATATTGCCCATCAATGCGTATTGTTCTCCGAACCACGCACAGGCAAGATCCATGTTTTGACTAGCTGAGCATTCCCTGCCCGGTTTGGCGTTCTTTTGGGCGTCTGTATGGACTTGTTAGTTCGACTAACCTGAGTGACGACTTGCTTGCATTGCAGCTCTCGACTGAGAGGAATTGTGCCGTTAATCTGAATTCTGACCACACTGGGCCTGTGTGTTGATAGTGCAGCTTTTGTCTGTTGTGGAAAGCTTTTGACGTCGGCACTTTTATTTCTTCGGATGACCGTTTCTGATTGATTCGGGCCACAGGATCGATTAGCCTGTCCTTTGCGGTTGCAACCTACCCTACATTATAACCCACTTCACCCAAGTGTTTCGTTATCATGGATTAGATAAAATCCTAATTTAGTTTGCCAGACACTTAAGAACGTGCATCGTTTCTCACGGTGAAATCTGTTCACTGATAACAAGCGAAGCACATCATGATTCTTGTTGTGACAATGCCCATGTACACATTGAATAAAGCTCTTCCCGGGAAATGGCTAATCAAATATGACAGCATATTGACCTATCCAAGATAAAGATCATCCAGCAAGGCTATCGCCAGACTGCAGTCGAATTACACAGACAGAATACGATCAACAGACTGAAAAGGCACAGATGTACTACGAAATACCACGGAATCAACATTAAGAAAGCTCCTAGTAAATTAAAGAAAACAATGGCCTGGTAGAGGTACCGTCTGCCTATTCTCAAGTGTTGTGCTCGTGGACGAAAGTGATCATAAATCCACCAAATTGCGTTCATCTGGCTACCAAAAAAAATGACACACAATGCATTTGAAATCATTTTACCTAACCCTTTCGTGTTCTTCAGATATTTTTTGCCCATTCCGATGTCACAAACGAGTGAGAGCACGTGTACCCCATAACTCCGGGGCAGGCGACAGCACGCTCTCCTTCTGTGCGAAATCCTTTATCCCACTCTAACATGGTTTACGGGAGGTAGGCTCGGTTACGATGAGGAGTGGTGATGCTGGAACTGAGTTTGTGATATCTTTCATTCCGACTACACTGAAGGCCAAAACACTTCAATAAAGCCGTCTGTGACGAGGCGTGTATCGTGCGCTGGGATGAAAGACAACTCGAATAAATATAACGGGCCTATTTGTTTCTAGTGCCAAATTGATGTTTACCAATTATCCGACTCACGATCACAAACTCGCAAAGTTAGGCAGTCAAATTAACAGGAAAACTTCCAAATTGGAAATCTTTGCTCGCCATGTGAGTCGCAATGCAATTCGAGTGACCTTCTGTCTAAAATTGTTTGGGTCATTTCCACGGCATGATCCGTGCCTGTGCATATTCATGTCTTTTTTATCTTTTACTTCCTTCATTAATGAAACAGCAATGTACATCAATTTTCAGGGAGGGGGTCTCAGCCAGCAGAAAGCTGCCAATTGGGGAAGTTGACCGGCAGTGGGTGGATTCGAACCTGCAACCTTCACGTCCAAACGCCACGACCTTATCCGTTTGGCCGCCGCCAAGCGAGACGAGTCGATCGCAATCATGCACTAACTTTCCGCTATGGAGACCAGTTTGCGTGATAGACAGTATGTTAGTCTATTTTGTGAGCCCGACTCTAGTAATTAAAAAATGAAGACCTCCACGAGACGAAATAAAGGATGACGCTGATGTGATGTATCGTGCATCGAATTTGTGATCATCATTCCATCAATTACATAATCGGTGCGTACCGGTGTTTAACAGTGATGCATAGTAACGTTTTAATGACCTCATTCCAACCGATAATAAAGTATCCGTGACCTACATTCCAAAGCACAATGATAGATAGATTATGGTGTTCAACAATCTGAGTAAAGACTCACACCAATTTGCGAACTTTTTCCGTCAACTTTTTACAGACACATTGTGGTTAGTTGAAACTTAATTCCCAGTGTCGGTTGCATAAGCTCACGGTTCGCTTTTTTGAGTGCTTCGATTTATTTTTACCCTACCTGAATCCATCAATAACGAAATCCCGGAAGATACGAATACTGAGTGTAGTCGGTGTCCAGTATTCCGGCTTGTATTGCCCACTATCCTCGTTAGTCTAACGGCCAGCAAGCTTGGGTCTTCCGGGCTAGAGGATAGTGGATTCGGTCTGCTGTAAAGGCTAACTAGTAAGGATAAAACAAAAGTACAAAGTTCTTCTCCAGTTTACAATCTCGAATTCCCATCTTCACCTAATGGGAACTTATGCTATACGGTCATTAATCGGTTGGTTAAGGAAATTTTACATCTTCCTCAAGTCACGTGTTACTTTTGGCCATTGAATTAGGAAAAAAAGAGCCAATCGATGAATCTGAAAAGCGAATCCAATTGTCGATTGCTTTCTACAAACACAGAAGAAATGTGGTTATTTCGCAATATTCTTTTCTACCGCAGAGTACATCCGTACAAACGAAAAGCAATTAAACTGAAATTGGTGTAATTAAATTAGTCTTTAGAAGAAAAAAGGCAATCGTTCACGCTTTTTGAATGGCCTGTAAGAGTGAAGAAAATCTCAAAAGATCTGATTGTATCTCACCTGCACCGCACACTCTTAAGGAAATGAGGAACCTTATTGATTTTCGAATAACCAGAGACAAAATGAAATTTATTCTACAACTAAATAGATTTGAACAATTAATTGGAATTCATCGAATGCTGACGACTAGACCAAATTTTGTCTTGGTCACTGCAAATACGCTTCCAAATACGCTCAGATCGAATTGTAGTAGGATAGAAAAGATCCGTGGACAAAGATGAGTTGGACAAACTGTCAATTCTAATAACCAACTGAATTGTTCAATTCATTCTTGTCACTGATCCAGTCACTGTCCTATTCGACAATGAGTCTGGGATCACGATTATTGTCGGTGATTGATCTTGCACCAATCAGACAGAGGAATGAAACTGTGAATTGCTTATTAGATCAGCACGAGAATTTTCTTGTTCCGGAAACTAACATGTCGATCAAGTTCCCGTAATGCGGACAGTAAATTGGCAATAGAATTCGGTAAGTTCATGTGTGTTGTAGCCTGTTACTTACTGATTATCAACGAGCATAAAATTGACGTGACTAATGGTAACGTTTGTCTGTCATACTGCAGATTAAAAACTGCCTTTATAAGCCAGAAAACAAATCCGGGTCAACTCGGATTCCTGAGAGATTGATTTCTTTGTACCGATTTCATTCAAATCTAGCACTTTAATGTCAGTAGGTTAGACTGCTACGTATCCAGCTTACCAACACTACTCGAACAGTCCATCTCACTGATTTCCCTTCCCATTGGAGCATGCCCCGACGACGTTTCTGTTGTTTCCAATCGTGAACTGAGCAGCCCGACTCAAATGCGGATACACACCAATTGTTGGGGAAGTCACAGGATGGAAGCGGGGTAGGAAAAATTCAAAAATATTATCCATTTTACAGAGTAGATTATTGTTGTCATGAGTTAAAATGGAAAAAGTCAACAGACTTCAAACTTAAAAGGCCAAGATATACCGGTCCAATTTCATAACTGACAGGCCACTAGGTGTAACTACCAGCTACTATATTTTAGATCTCAAATCCCTGATGATGACATCATTGTGCAGTCCTCAAAGTAAAACGATCAATATTGGTCTTAAACCTTCAAATGCATGGTATTGATCGATAGCGAATGAGTGAGTATGGGCAACGAAGCGTGGAAGCACACACGTACAAACGCACATACAAAGTGAATAAAACCGCATACTACAAGCCTGATTTATCATCCATCCTCACAGATATCAAAATTGCAATAAAAGGAGTATTCCTAACGGCTATGTATTAGAATGACGCAGATTGATGCAAACTCAGTCGAGACCAGATATCTTCCAACTATATTTGGGAAAAAATATGACCATTACTATCCTTTAATACTCTATTCTATGTGCCAAACCATTGGTAGTGGTTGAAAAGTCTTTGTCTCGGGTAGATTCTGCTGAATAATTCATTTAGTTTCGGGGAAATTCAACCTCATTTTCGATCGTTTTGAGCATTTCCGTCACTGTTAGTTCTGTCGTACGTGCACCATAAGAATGTCACATCAATGCGTCTTACATCCATTGCTTGTATCTATTGAATAAATCCCAAATTTCCCTGGACATTTCCTAGTAGATTTTGTGCGCATCGATTTGTTCATGAAGCTCGAAATTCTTTGTGAGTAGTGTGTGCAGTTGATGTTTCTTGCGTTTGCCTGGCTGCCACTGAGGATTACCTTTGAGCAAACTTAACTCGATAATTCTCATTAGCCTGGGTGGGGGTTGGTGTTGCACTCGCAACACACACTCATTTCAGTTGGAAAGCCCCGGGTTCAAACCCCGGGTGCAACGGAGAGTATGCACCACTGATGAGACCGAAACTCGAGTCTGGTACTTCCCTAGTGTAAGGTTTCTCGGATGCTCTGAGGTTTGTGTTTCATAGGTAGAGTCCAAAATGTTGTCAGTTTAACAGCTAATAAATTGTAACAAATATAATGATTTTTTTTGTTTGATCATGTCTGAACTTAATATATCCAAATGATGATAGGTTGAATTACTTTTTGTCCCAGCCTATGTCTCTGTGTGCATGCCACGATAAAAAACGAAATTCAACGAGACCGACTGGTCGTGAATGGGCTGGTATAGGAAATGGAATGAGCTATCAGGATCATCGACTATCAGAACTCCCTCGGTCGTGATTAGACTAAACACCAGTTGAATTATCTCTTAACGGTAAACATACTGGAAAGTAAGGGGAGCCACACGGATTGTTAAAATGGCATGTCCAAATAGGACGTTGATAATTGGCTGTGATGAACTTCAGTCTTCCTCAGGACATTTCACACAGACATATTCATGTAGCGTGGCGTCTTTCAGTTTCAGCCGATTCCAACTCACTCTCGAGTATCACGTATGGGATGCAATCTAGTAGAGGTTTTTTTGACAAACTAGCTAGTTTACGAAGAGCTTACCGTTTAGACCGCCCTTATTGGAATGTCTAGATTGTATATCACGACAAATCCGATATCGTCAGTCAATCATTTCAGTGTGTCCAAACCTTGTCTGACTGGTGAAAACACTGAACATGACCGCATCGGTGATTTGAATAAGTTAGCGTGTTTAATCCTCTGTTTGAGGAAAGAATGCGCAGAAGTTGTCAGCTCACGGCAAAGTAGAATGTTTGTGGATAAATGACCAAGACACAACCATCATGGACATTTACGATATCTCTACCTCAGAGTTATCTCAGTACAATACTTTGATTTCTGTTCCGTTTAGTGAATCTGATTCATGTGATTACACACGGTTTTTCCTGTCGATATGATCGTAACAGTTAAATGGATGTTCTTTCTAATGAAATGAACGCGAATGTCAATACGGGCCACTTATTCCAACGGTTGGTTAGTTTCAGAATTGGAAGTGAAAAAAAGAATGACAAAGATAAGGTTACAAACTGATTAACTTGTCTAGATCTCATGAAACAATTCACCATGTGATATCATCGCTCAATATACCATAAAGAAACCATGGAAGCTGTTTCATCCTTGTTAGGAATCATAAGCAGTGCATATCCACCGCGCGCCCGAACTATCTAGATCTGTCCTGCTTCTCGTCGTTATTTTTCCCTGTGCCGTGTTTGTCAGGTCACCGGAACAGCCACCAAACGATGTCGGACTGGTAGGATTGGTTATGGGAAAAAACGGATCGAGGTGTGAGACAGTTGTTTTTACTGTCATGCTAACCTGAGCCATCGGACCATATTTCACTGCATGTCTAATCCAGGCCTCTTCGAAAAGGCACGGTCAGAAACATGTCTAGCGCTGCACGACAACACTTGGACGATGTTGGACACGAGATTAACCCGGAAACCATTTTGGAGTAAGGAGTTACGGGAAAAGACCGTCGATCACATGGGAGGCGACAGCGATCAAGATTCTGATGCCTGGATTATGCGAGCAGCAAAATATGATCCAATCGCTGCAATTACCATGGCAGTAAAAGCCACTCTTTCACATCTTCATCGATTTTACCCAAATTCTCTCCTCTATCTCGTATCCAATCCTACCTGTTCGATTTTGCATCTCTCACACGGACAGCTTTCTTCTAAATTAATTGTTGTCTAATTCTTGCACTAGTCAGTTCGTGTCAATCGTGCTGTCATGCTACCGAAATTCGTGGAACACTTTTGAGGCAGTGCATTGATCTAGAACGAAAAATCCACTTAAGTATTACTTATCCAAGAATGAATGCTGCAAACCGGAATCTTAAACCTGTCGGATAGATTTTTTACAAATGAACTACCGAAGGCATAGGCCTGGGACGCAATCTACCTAATTGGGTAGTCATTGTGACGCAACCGCTAGCCCACTGGCCATAGCAACCGTCCTGGTTCAATCGGCATCGCGATCCACTTCTCGTGCCAAATTTGTTGAGACCCTAGGACAAGCCAGCTACCCGGGCGAGAATCACAAATATAGCTGTTTGAAATTAGACGAATAGTCATGCAGAGCCAGAACTCAAGAGGAATCAGGGGCTCGAAAACGAATGATTTCGGTCAAACAAATGGTACCAGTCGATGACAGGGTAACGAATTGAGAAAATCTTAACCCGCGGACTAGCTTCGGCAGAGGCCGGGGCCCACGAAATTCTCCCATTTGGGGATCGGAGACGAGAGATTACATGCACTACGCATGACTGCACCGGAAGGGGCATTCCCATAGGCGCTAAGACCCACTGCACAAGGACGAAGGGGAAGAGGGTTGGAGCTGGCAGCGTTGACCTTCGAACCAAGAGTACCATCGAGTCCAATACGATCTCCGTTACTCGGTTATTGATAGCCTTGCATCCGAGATCTTTCCTCATCGATTCAGTTGTTCCACTCCTTATTTTAAAATTAGTCTTTTACCACGGCGGTGCCGTAAGGTGGCGAATGGTTGTAAAAAAATTGATCCCAAACGATCTATGGAAGCGACACGTCATAACCGACCCGGGGAAGCCTAGCCAACAGAATTCCAAACAGAACCAAGACGAGGGAGTGAACGCGCTGGTTATTGGCGTACACTTTCCGTTTTTGGTCAACACTTCTGCTTCAGTTAGTCTCATACGAAAACGGCTTGTGAAGTTTGTTCAAACCTCGACTGGGTGCCACGCAGCATCATGCTCATTATGCATGGGCACACTAATAGCCAGAACACAGTTGGTTAATCAAGCTTCCACGCGTGCTGGCATCAGAGCAAGCCTGGCCTTAAAGGTTTGGGGAAGAAGTCGTCAGTGGTTTAGTCGATTATGGGCACAACAATCTCATATCCGTGTTCAATAATTAAGGCAGAAAGCGTACTGGCAAGTTACCGATTCCGTTGGTGGATGCAGTTGTTTTATTGAATTCCGTAACTATTCACCGGGGGTAGCCAGCGGTCTGCTCTGTTCACTGGTTTTGCTGGCATCATCTTGATTTAGTCGTGAAAAGCTAATCTTGAGTCGAATTTCATTTGTTTCTCCTGGGTGGTTCCTTAACTCACGTGCAATTCGAGGAGTCCGAGGTTAACGTTCCGCCCTTCAGGATCGAATCAGCAGATGCTGGGACGAACATTCAAGTAAAAATCGTGCAAGTGACTTTTCGACTTGGTGTCACAATTTCACACGCCTAATAAGTAACAGATTAGACCAAAGGTCTGCAAGCGTTGTTCGATCTTATCTAGTCTGCTGCTGTCCAACAGATGCCACGTAGCTTAGCAAATACAGGCCAGATTATAAACATTGTCTTTAAGGATGGTACAGATTCCAGGAGGTCACAAAAGCGTCCATGATCGCAGGTTTTCTGCGTAGACGTTGGGAGCGACTGCCGTTGTGCAAGAAATCAGACTAAACAGCCAACCAATCACAGCTTACAGGAGCCACCGAGTGAACCTCACGTGACATTAGTTTGGTCGACCTGCTGGTAGAGAGTTGCTGAAAGCCGGAAAAACACTCGCACTGCCGGCTCGTCAACAGTGACCCGAATTGGCAGTGGCAGTTGTGTTTGCAGCCCGGTCGCCAGACGATTTTCCCTTCCCTCATGGTTCAACATTTTCGAGAAGGATATATTTCACCTACTGCAGAATGCTGTCAAGAAGAAGGCAGATATTCAGTTTTCCGAAACTCATACACCTGTTCTCATTAATTCTTGATCAATCATGACAACCTCGTTAATTTCAACTGCAGTTTTGAGACGAAAGATGACCGTCATCAGAATTGCTAGGAGTGGGAGAGAGGGTGGGATGAAGGAGAACTTGTCACAAAAAAATCACAAAAAGCGTAAGCTCAGTTTCGCTTTTCAGCGGTTCCCGAGCGCCCCGCTTTTAGTCAGGCAAAATGGAAGAGGTTACTTGAGGCCTGGCGGTCGTCACAAGGTATGATGACAAACTGTTCGTCATTAACTTTGTTCACGTTCTGATCAGATGTGTGGTCAGTGCTGGCCGACGGAGTTAGTGTTATCACTCGGCCCCTTCCTCTCCCTTTCCTCATAGCACTACGAGCACGGGTGAACGGGGATGACTGCTTATTCGCTTATCCTGTCATGCACGCCAAAACGAAAGAATGGAAAAGTGAGGCAAAGAGGCCAACAGGGACAGTGTTTTCCCTATTATCCCACCAGTGATAACCACTATCCGGAAGACGACGCACAATATCTTCTTCTTGATGAAGCACTGAACATCCAGGCACCAAGTGGTAAAGGTACCTTAAAGAATATTAAAACCCTATTACGCATGTGTTGGTGAAGTCGGTTTACACAGAAAAGAGATTTGTGACACGCGTCGCCCTTGATTTAAACAGTTCTAATGGGGATAACATCGAATTCTTATTTTTTGTAGAGAAACCGCGCATTGTGTCAGTATTTGATCCGGGCAGCTAAACGGCTAAAAACGGTTAAAAAGCCGGAATATTATTTCGTTACTGGTAATGTTATCAGTAGTTAAAATTTGGTAGGATTCACTAGATTAGTGCTAAAATGACTTCGTCTCAATTCGTCTTCTGGACCCAAACACAGGTACAGTTAGTGGAGCGTTATTCCAATGATCACATGTTTCACAAGGTTGATACGTGGCAAAGGGAACTCGACCGAACAGAAAACCCACAAACTCATGGCCGTTTTGAGGTCTCTAATAAACAACCCAAACCGTCATTCGGACTAGAACGTCATCGGTCAGCAAACAACTCGAAATCCCCGTCTAACTAAGAATAACCGAATGACATATTGATCTATCTGGGGAAACAAATAGCGAACCAGGGCATTTTGAGGAAGAAATGATAATCACTGTTCAAGGAGGATACGTCAGAAGAGTAAAAAAACTACTTAACATCTTTGGAAGAGTTTTACTAAATTAGTTGTCAACAAACGCCGGCGGTGGCCAAGTGGATAAGATCATGGCGTTTGGACGTGAAGGTCGCGAGTTCGAATCCTCCCACCGTCGGTCAACTTCCCCATTTGGCAGCCCCCTGCTGGCCACAGACCCCTTCGTGGAAGTTGATATGCATTGTTGTTTCATTAATAAAGTAAAAGATAAAAGAAAAAAATCACGCGCGGAGGAGTGCAGCATCATGGAGAACATCGGCAGCTTTAGAAACTAAGAAAGGAGCGAATCTGTAACGTGGCGGTTAGACAGGAGAGTACCCGGTATGCATACCTGAAGAGCGGCAATAACCGCGAAACCGGTCGTTTGCTTCCGGGGAAATTCTGTTCACCTCTCCGTATGCGAAACAGACTACTAAGACGAAAGGCAGGGCTTGTCTTTAATATGTCGACGATGGTAATCAGTTGAGCTCTGCCGAGAACTTTGCAGGCCATTGCAATAAAGAACCGACACAGATGAAACAGCTAAGTTTTGCAAAACGGGTTGAAAAAAAGAAGAGTACGCTGACGAATAATCCAAAAAGATGCAATGGAGTGGTTTCATACAACTATAGCGGATACCGGAAAAAAGTAAGTCAAAATGAAGCAGTCAGATCTATGATACAACTGTAAAGAAAGTTTTCTTTGAGGCATTCATGAAGCATTGGGGAGGAGTACAGAACCACACGCACAAAATCTCAGTAAATCAGCTGGATGATGTTGAATTACGGCCACAGGCGGAGTTCAGCGGTGCCATCAGCCTACCTCATTTCGCCTTTTGTCGGCCTAAATGCGCATCGATGAAATCGGTTGGATATGAGACGGTTATCATTGATGTTTCAGCGCTGTTTGTTGCATTTGTTTCTGCTTAATGCTATCTTCGTCGGGGGGGGAGACTGATCTGCTTTTACGTGAGCAAATCCATGTGTCTTGAAAGTGGCATCCCATTGGCTGACATGCACACAACGCTCTATAATGCTCCAATGGTATGTATGCCATGTTCGATTTCGGCTTTGTTTATCCGAAGGGACGTCGCCGAATGCTCCGAGGAAAGTCTGCTCCCGTTCCAACAAGTCTTTGGTTAATTCGGTCGAAACCAAATTGGATCACTGGGGTGGTACAAGCCAAAATGCAATCACAGTTGGAAAAATATGCCTCTGCTGATGCCTAACTGCTTGCGAGGAACTCATCCGGTACTATTTACTTCTGAAATGCACTTTGTGCAATAATTTTCCACTGATTTTCTACTGTCGCACTGCCAGAAACTGAAGTGATTATTTTGTTGCAATTGAATTTATGTAAGAAAGAGGCGTGATGGTTTTTGGCTTCAACGACCACTGCATAACAAAACATTTCTATTTACATTAGCTATTCAAAATAATGAGCCTCTTCTTCAACCGGTGTATCATACTGCTTGTTAATTGGATCTCGGAGCAATGTAGGCTGGTTCGGGGAGAACTGGTTAGCTTCTTTTCAGGTACCGTCTTTCGCGGACCCGGGGAGAAGAACACCACGATGCAGTGTGCTTGAATAGGGTGACAAATTGAAAATAATACTTGTTGATAGAGTGTACGAAATGGTGTCATTTGATTTGCAAAATGTAAAGTATACTGAAGTAAAATATCCAAACCAAGTTCAGCAGCAAACATCTGTGGCAGCAAACGGTTTTTTCACGTATAAGCCAAACTCAGCTTATTGCTTTCTTGGCAAACGATATCAAATGGATTGATATAATGGAGTTTGAGAAGCCATGGTGGAATAAAATTTAAACTTCAAATTGTCTTTAAGACACGCCAGATGTTGCCTTTAAAAATGGATCGGTTGGCACGCGATGGACGCACCTACACATGCGTGACACGTGACGGGTCTCCAAACAATCGGACGATGAGCCAGGTGGGCCCATTCCAGTTGGTTGGTTGAACGCACGCCAAGAGAGTGCATTGCCTATTCGAAAGGTAAAAAAACAGTGTCGACTGCATTCGTAGTCGCATTCGAATGGTATCGATGCGTCGCTTGACCTCGGATCGATATTCAACCCCTTCCGTCGTGTACGATAACTGATTGCGGATCCTGGATAGCTATGTGCACAGTTGTTTGGCCAACGATCTGATAAACACAATGGTAACTGGCCATAATTTTGAACTGATGCCTCTTTCCAAACCCAATTTTGGAAACACGACGCAGTTGCATTTGGGGTATATCAAGGACCGCTAAATCAGTCAATCTTGCAAACGCATGAGTTGCGCTTGTGCTGTATATATATATATATATATATATATATATATATATATATATATATATATATATATATA
>LUCM01008008.1:146856-171509 GCA_008360955.1 Fasciolopsis buskii
AACCGGTCGTGTGCTCCCGGGCAAATTTTGTACACGCATCCAGATAATACTCACTACTCATATTTATATCTATAGATAGATGAATAGATAGATAGATAGATAGATAGATAGATAGATAGATAGATAAGGTGTGTATGTGTCTGTTTGTGTCAGCGAGCCAGCAAACGGGCAAACGTGTCGGTCTGTGTGTATGTGAAGTAATAAATTATATCACTTCATGACTGAATCTATTCACGTGTACCAAAGCTTTTTGGATATACGTATTTGGTCAAAAAACAAACGTTGAATATTCAACCCATCCATATAATACCAATCTGTAACCGATTTAAAGAGATAATCTGATTAATATGACAATTATATTATCGACTTTATCTGTGTAGTTGAATGTGCCTCGTCGTCCTCGGACAGCCACATCCGGAATCTGTTTATCAAACTGTGCAAACAAAAACACTCTTGGAAAATGGGACCTGGGCATTCGGTTATCGAGAGACGTCATCACCCAGAACATCATGAATACGATTATTATTATTATTATCACCATTAGACTTCAGATTCCTGGTACCACAAAAAGCATAAAAACTGCATCTAAATTCGTACTTGGTGGTGAAAAAGAACCTAAGACGTCCACGGAAGGTAGAAAAAGTACCATTTCAATGTCACGAATGCCATATTAAGGTTGCAACCTTGGGCGCAAACTCGCGTACCGGGACAACAAACAGACACTATCGTGGCGAGGTAGCGCTGATTACATTGCAATCTGTCGCTAATGTGAATACTTAGAAAGAAACAAAAATGTGTTCGGTAAATACATTTTCGAAACACAGGAACTCAACAAATAAACCTCGGTATTAGGACAGCAAAACCCTAGTCACGTTAGTCACAGATAGACGAAAGACAACTTCATAATTGTCATGCGGTTGCAGTTTTATAATTGAATTCTTGATCGGTTAAAGGTTTGATTGAGTGGTAATGAGACAAGTAGTCAAGAGATCGATAAGCAAGCCTTTTAAACCATAAATCTAACTGACTAACTTACTAAGTAAATAAGTGAAAAATTCACCATTGTTTTGTCTGAAACTGCACGGTTTCCTTGGCTGTATGGTGTAATGCCGTTGCCTAGCTTCTGTATCATCCACTTTTAGGGTGAATGAGTGCCAGCTGAAACCTGATTGGTAAACTGTAGTGAAATCAGACTAACTGGAGTTTGTGTTCGACTGATATCGTAACTGAGTGAGCATTAGAAACATGTTGTTAAGACGGAGTTTAACAATGCTGCTATATCAGAATCAGCAACCACCCAGACCGTCTGCCAAATAACAATCATTGTACACACATTTAGCCTTTGAATTTTCATTTCTGTTTGACTGTACAGACTGATCACGTGAAATTGAATTCCCAACTGTGCATATGACATAATTTCACCGTTGTTTACTGACTACTGTGTACTGATTTTCCACTACTTTTAACCGGGACTTGCTACTACTTCTATGCACACCACTAATAAACAGAATTACTTAGTTGCCTACTTATTTTCACATAACGAAAGGAAACAGATGCACGAACTAGCTAGATGTATGTAAATAGAACAAGCTGCTGTTAATTTTGCGATGGGGTGGTGGACACCTTCTTTGCCATATTTCACACCATTTCGTTTTGGTGGGTTCAGGACGGACGCAGCGATCCCTTTCACTGCAGAAGTCTATGAACTTCTCAGTTCACAAGAACTGAGTCATGTTTTGGTAGCTATGAGAACGGCGAGCAATACATGCCACCCAAATGTACAGCAGGCCACATGCTGGCGAGTACGGTATGGACGCTCTATCCAGCTTCAGAAAAGGTGAACAGTCTGAATCTTGACCTTGAAGTGCTTCGTGTGGTCAGATTTTAGGGATCTCATATCTTTGTTTTCCACTGATTAAAGTACGAGCATCTAATCATGATGCACTGGTGCGTGAACACAAGCCATTTCTCTTCAAGTATTCAGCAGGCTCTTTTGACCCTGTCAGGTGCACACAGAAAAAAACAGTGGTAAGGTATTTCGGCAACAACCGAGTGAGCTCGGATAACATGCTGCTAGGCGGGATATCAAGATAGTAGATTTTATCCTTGCACAGCCTTATTCCCTCTAGTGTAACTGCAAATAGCGCTCACATGAATCAGTATGAATCCACGCGAATTCGAAGTCGCAACATGATGCGGAATTACACGGAACTACACAGCTGGCTGGTCTTGTTTATGAAACAGCTATCTGCAGCCTATTTTCTATGCATTAAAAAAACTCGCCGAAATTTCCATCAGGTTTACGGCTCTCTTGAAGAGGTATCCACAGTCACGTGAACTTTCAACAGAGAATACAATCTCAAAAGTTTATCATCGGATATAACTCTGCCATGTGTAAACAACTCAATCATCCTACGAGAAAGCACGTGATTTGACAAGGTAAATGAAGCAGGAGACAATTGAGTAAGCCAATTCTATTCCATCTGTCTCGTCCGTGACATCCGTCGAGATCCATTCGCTTGGAAAACCACACGTGTCATCTGATACCTGGGGCTTCCCAACAAGCTGCAATCTTGAATGACTGGATTTTCATTGCAAATTTTAAAATCGACTGCTTTCTAACACTGGTATCACAGACCCAGAGGCGAGCAGTCGCATACGATTGACGATTACGCGTGGAAGCAGACAAAGCAAAAACGACCATTGCGTTTGGCGAAAAGTTGCGGCAGTAGTCAGTGGTCAACATCTTGGTGTCGCAATCTGACGATCTGTGGGTTCGAATCCTGCCACTACCAGTCAACTTTCGCATGTTGCAACCTTCTTTTGTGAACGACTCCTTTCTTAAAAATGATATGCTTTCTGGATTCAATGATAAAGGAAATAAAATACACAAGATAAAAAGACAGGTGATAAGCAAAGGTAATTGCGGGTTCACATGCTCTGGCCCGTCAACTACGAACGTGCATACGGCTTGATGGGTCGAAGGGTTGACAACTTGGTTGTAAAAGCACTCATATGTGCGACTGCGTCCAGTTGTGGCGAGTTTCCGTCAACTAACCTGTACTACTCGTGATTGCCCGTCACAGTGGACCATCAAATGCTAATCAAACGTGTGGATGAAACAACGGAGATTCGAGAGACGAGTTCCAATGTTCGATCGACGAGTGTCTCAATGACTCGTGGACTGAACTCAACATAATGAATCCTTCTGCTCAGTTCAACTGGCTATATTCAATTTTCGGACGTTTACACCTAGGCGCTCGTAGGTGCAACGAAAAAGAACAAGCGGAAGAGAACAGTCCGTCCAATGTGGCCCGCTTGTCCGCTCGTGCAAACCAGTGTAGTTGCATATCATCGGACTCTTTTCTTCTGACTTTCTGTGCAGGTGTTTCTCTGTGCCATTTGGATGGGTTTCACAATGTAGACGGATTAGGACATCGGCTATGGAAAATTCACACTCGTGCTAATCCAACCATGAAACATGGTATGAAAGTGCCAAACTGGGTTTTAGGATTTGTAAATTTTGTAAGCTTTGGGTTTGGCTTTTTTCAGCTTCAAAAAACTAGTTTTCTTCCGAGGTATGCGAGAGTCACCCTACCCAATGGTCATCCTTGCAAATCGGGACAAAGCTTCCGTCTTATCAGACGGACAAATGCTTTCTTCCACTTCGTGCCGTTTATTACACGAGGTAAGACGAAGACCTTTCAGCAGCTTAACCGTTAGTTGATGAATTTCAGTGAAATCTTTTATCACGTGGTATCTGCACTTAATCTTTGTCTCAGATATCAAATACTTGTAGGTCGTTTGCGTGACCGTTTCCGTGCTGAAGCTCGGGGCAAGTATTCTTCCAAACTGGGATTCGATTATGTTCAGAAAGGACTTACGATCATTAAAGCCATGGATAATCGGTAACCATATCGAAAGGGTTTGATGTTCACTCGGTTATTTTGAGACGGTATTGCTACCCCGTCCGTTAAAATGGCCGAGCCAGTTATTTATTTGGGATTGATAACCCACCAGGGACGAGATTTTGTATAGGGTGGTGTTGATTCCTGAAAAAAGGGAACAGTTTCCTAATATTTTCGGGACATTCACTGGTGAATTAACTGTGCACACGGTCCCCAATTATACTTTTGTTTATTCCGGTCGACTGTTCTGCTGCTTCAGTTAGACCATACAATATCACCTAGCGCACCCCAACTGAACGAAACTGGCAAAAATGATGCGCTGTTTAGTTTTGCATCTAGGTGATGATTTTTTTTGATTTCTGCCACGACACTGTTATGCAATTGGCAAACATCTCGGGTTCATTTGTCTCAAACATCCGCCTTAAGAGGGACTATTCAGAATGGACAAGGCATTCTCCAGCTAGACATCCCATCGACGAGGTTGTGTTATTGATTTCTATCATGTTAGTTCTTGTCACGAATTCTTATTTAGGATCCGAAAACCATGCGATGTCCAAAGTAATGCTGACTGCTCACGGGACCGCGTAGAGTGAGTTAAAACGAATCATGCAATCGATTATCGCTGTTATTCAACTCACCGCAAAAGAGGCCAGAGTTATTCACGTTTTTAAGCATAATGGCATGAACTGTCTGGTCATTAAACCATGTTACCTGTAAGTCCCAACGATGCTAGAGGCCAAACTGGTTTATTCTGCCTGATATTTGATTTTAGATCCTATGCGAAAGGCCAGGCACACGAAAAGTGCACGAGAATTTGTCGAAATCAAAGGGAGTCGGCACTGGAAGAATAAATTACTATCCATTTGACCGCCAGTGTATCTTGCAAAAATCGATCAGGTTCCTTGGTTAAGCTCAGACAAAACTGGACTCCATTGGTTGGCTCAAAATTTGATCGGGCTTCCAAGCAGTTTCATTTCCATCAAATTTTATGCTTCACTTGCCAACGCATTGAATCACACACTAAACACTGACTTCATTTTCTGTGTAAACCTACATTTAGATGACTGACTTCCAGTAAGTTGTGACATTTTACACTTTGACTTAATTCATTGAATCGTAGGCTATGGTGAACTTGATTACTCAATGGTGCTGCAGTGGTCGAGCCGCCAGAAACGTACCCACTCGGATGGGCGAGCACAAACTGACTACGAAGACACATGATTCACGTTCTCGTATTTCCGTCCACGAGGACCAAGGAGGATACGAGCTAACGTTTCGACTACCGTGGGTAGTCTTTCTCAAGGCAAGTTTTACAATCAAATGCATTTGATTGTAAAACTTGCCTTGAGAAAGACTACCCACGGTAGTCGAAACGTTGGCGCATTACATCTATCAACAACGCTGTGTTATTAATATTATATCATTCACAATAAAAACCAATACATGGCGCATCGATTTTTCGATACACTTCTTACGTCGTTTGGTCCGGATATTTAAAAACTGGTTACCAATCGAATTGCTCTGGGAAAAGAGGATACGAGCTCATTCTACATGAAGCTGAAATTCCGGATCAAGCAACTACCAGATATTCAAAGGAGTTCTTGCAAGCCTTATATTCTTCGAATCATTCAGCCAGTAAACAAACTGGATCACGTGTGCTGTCGGATTGAAGAGAAATCGTTCAGCCAAATTAGAAAGCAGGGAATCAAATCACAGACCCTCAGTTATGAGCCTCAAGTACTTATGTGGTCATATCACAAAAACAGATGAAGCGATCCAGCTCATCAAGGCAAACTTCATTCCTCTGAGTTCAAAGGTCAGGCCAGCAAAGGCTAACTAGTGCTTCTTGTTGCGAGGCCAAGGACACTAGAGGGGCCAACGGTCAAAGCTAACGTTGGACCAATAAATACGAAGAAACAGCACTAACTGCGCACACGCACTGATGATGTCACCTCTACTGGTGCCGAAACATTTGCGATTTAAACGCCGATTTCATTTATCGGAACGTCCCGGAATCAATCACATGTCTCATTCCAACTCATGGGATGATTAGCGCTGAGGTTTTTGAAGCATGCACACTATTTCTGTGATTATTTTATAATTATTACCATTGAGCATCACAAATGAACTTTTGCCTTTTTGGATTGTGATGCACGTAACTCGACAACCGCTTAGAGAACCAGTGACACTCCGTCTTAGCTCAGTTCTCATTATATACATGTGGGCTAGATGTACAATTTGTCCGATTCACGTTTCTCCCACCCATATGTCTTAATCCTTTTTAGTTTATCATGGCACATTACCCCACCACAACCAACTCAATTCCAATGAACTTAACAAACTTTGGCGAACTTCGGATTTTGACGACAGATAAAGAGCAGTTGCAGCTTAGCAATCTCTAGGTCAATGAATATCGAATGACATAATAGTACTAGTTGCGGTCATGTGGCATGTAAAAGTAAGCGTGATGTCTTTGAATCTCCCTTTCCGTTAGTTGATTCTTCACTCCGTGGCCCATTGCGTGCATTATAGCGCCATCAACAGGGGAATTAAAAAAATGCTACTTCTAACACAAAAAATATCGATCGATCGTGATTGAAAGAAAAATCACTTCGTTAGTGTATCAATATTTTGGGTTATTTTATCTGCTTCGCATGAAGTATCTTTAGTGGAAAAAATAATTTGCACCAGTGGATTCTAAATCATCGAACACCGCTAACAGCAGGTCTGTCGAGGATGTCAGCACAATGTCTTGGGTGAACACAAATCTGCCTTTTACTTCATGTTTTTTGGTGACCAGCTTGCCGTATAAGTAACCTTCGTTGCAAGAAAACAAAATGTCGGCCACTCTGGTGCTCATGCTTATTTGATCTGCAAAAATACTACTCAAAACTCTTGTGACTTTATTATTGACACGTCATGTCGTTGACCTATTGGCCAGCACAGGGCACCACTTTGTAACGGTCATTCGTATATTAATTTTGATTATCCCCAAACTATCGACGAGTGGCAAAAGCTTGTGAACCATCGTGAATAACCTACCTGCACCGTGGCTCACGTGGAGGAGGGAGCGTCTTTCTTGTTTGATAGCGTTCACTGTGTACTAAGAGACCGTGCCCGGACAATCGCGCCAGGGTGTATGTACAAAAGCCGACCAAGTATAGTGGTTGGCTTTCGCAATCCAAGCTCTAATCAGGTGGGATTAATCAGTGCAACCAAGACGAATAGATGCGCAACTTAATTAGCTGATTATGAGTAGTCTGCGTGTCTGTCGTATAACGCAGTCCTATAACAGCATGGCTGTCGTCTACATCCATGACCAAAAAACCAGAACAATGGCGACCTAGTAACGGGAAAAGTGACCGATTCCCGATGGTTGTCGGCCCCAACAATGTTTCTTTTCAGTTTATATGTACATATACATACGAAAGCAACTAAACTTGGGCGTAATTTCCCGCTGTCAGTGTCTGTTAGATCTTTGCAGCTGGATAGTTTAAGGATGAAACCATTTCAGTAGTTTCTGGTGATTCGTATTTCGGAGTGTCTAACTTCGGTTACAATTGACGTCACCATGTCTAGCACACTGAGGATAACTGATACCAATCTGTAGCCATCAGTTAATTCCAGAGAGAACCGAATTGCAATCAGTAGTTAGAAGGATTTTCAGCTCTCAAGATCGAAACTCGAGAGTAGCGAACTACTGGGTTTTCTGAAATTGGAAATTCTCATTGAGGACGAACGAAATTCACTCGGGACTTCAGATTGGCCTGAATAGGAGCTAGTGACATAAGGACAACACATGTCCTCCAGTTGGGAAGCCTGGGTTCAAACACTTAGTGCAGTGGAGAATACGCAACTCTGATGTGCTCTGATGACAGCTAAGCTCGAATATAATGCTTCCTGAGACCGAGGTTGACCGGATGATGGAATCCAAACTGCAGAATGTTTACGCGGCAGTTGTGGAACCATCTGACATGTTCACTCTATCCCCCAATTTAAAATGTGTGTAAAGGGATTCGGACAAACTGTTCACGAATTGCATTTTAAAGGCGGACTTTATAAATCGACTATGATATTGCGGCTTAACTTTCAAAGACTGATAGTTCACTCTGTAAACCAATCACCATTCGAATTTATTTTTCTTCAGTGTACTTCTGGTAAAAAAAATGGAGTCAAATTTTGTGGTTCGGTGCCCTGGTCTCATCGGCTGGTCACGGGATTCAGCCGTCTGAGATCATGAACTTTTGCGTGCTTTCAACCGACCCAGTATGAAGTGAATTTCGCACGCGTGGTCAGCACGCTATTGTCGTGCTTGATTATGCCCTGCTGGTTGGCGATTGGACTACGTTGACTTTTTCACTTACTTTATTTCGGCTCACTTTGTTTCTTTTTGCCTGTTTTGTAAGTCTAAACATCCACACACCCACCCACCCACCCACCCATACACACACACACACAGAAAAAGGCAATTTGACCTACTGTACCGGCGCTGGTTAGAAAGTCAGCGTCACGATATTCCAACCTTCGTGTGGTGGAGTTCAGTTCTTCTAACCACTGATTAAGTTCCTCAATTGGCAGCTGTCTGTTGACTGTGAAATCTTTCATGAAAATTTTGTACTGTCTTTTGTAGAAAATGCAAGTATAAGATTTTGGAAAAAGATAAATCGATCCATCACAAGACTTGTTGTTTCGACCAGGCACGTGACCGGACAGCCTTTTAACAATTTTGTGAATTTCCTTCGGGTCGCTCTATTGTGTCCGACCCTGAACAAGGACGTGGGCACATTGATCACACACATACGTGGGGTCAATTTGTCAATGAACAATGCTGGATTCGAATTAACAACCTGCGTCTCGTTGATCTCAGAAACCGCTCAGTTTCTTGATCTAATAGTGATGCACACACAATCTGGCCGTGAAAGTCTTTTGGTCGATTGCACCACATATGCCACGTGATTGGAATTTCCAACGTACATTTGTGCCTCGTCTCGATCTGATCACCCCCATGACGAGACAACAGGTGTGGAAGAGTTGGTGTAAGTGTCGTCCGTAAACTGGGTCAATAAAAGTTTCCGCGTTGCGAGATATGAAACAAGGGATGGAAAACGCCGTTCAGGTCACGGGACCTTGGTTGAGCCTTTGGCTTCAACTGGCCGTTTTTTTGTGTACATGTGGCATGGAGACTACAGGGTGAACGATTGGCAGGCAGTTCAAAGCACAGTGCCAACGCAGACAAATTAACTTGGACGAGAAACTAAATGTATTATATACAATTGTAATTCATTTGCGATTCCCAAACCCCATGGGTTTCCGCCGCTTGCGCGAGCCTAGTTCTATTCCGAACAACTGTTGAAATAGAGTCAAAAAATCGCGCTACCAAAGTTAAAAATAACTTGGACAGGTGGAAGAGCTTTGTTTGTGATACGCTCAAATTTGTTAATGTTTTGGTGATGTTTCGAATATGCTCAGCTTAATTAGAAAATTCCTTTTGAACTTGTGTCCTATCCAATACACCAATAAACACATCATTTCCATTTTCCCATGTGATGGCAAGATTTTTGTAACAATTTTTCCGGCCTGCTAATTTGTGACAAACCTAGGGTAATCATTTTCTATTTTGTTTATTCGCTCTTCTAAATGATTCCACGTAGTCATGAATGGGGACTACAGGGCTACTCTAACCGAATTTCACTCGATACGGGCCCAGGTAACCATGTATCTCAAAAAGCTTCTGCTCAGAAAGTCCAACTCCGTGCTTTTGGTGGCAAACGTGTTACCACTGCCGCGTAAGGACTAAGACAAATACCGGCCGTTTTACTCTCGGATTCACTGACATAACGTTTCACGTAGATGGCTAAGTGATGATCCCGAATCGGTCATTCGTAGTCGACGAAGCACATCACTCCATGCCCAACGGCTGCTGTGGTGGAGGGCTGCACTGGGCACGCTGAACATCAAACCATGCCCGAATCACAGGCTGCAACAGGAGTAGAAGAGTCTCAAATAATCTCACAGTCTTGCCGACTGTATTGTTCGGTCAATACTCCGATTCCACTTCGGTAACTGGGTAGGGCCAAGCTCACCGATAAGTTGTGTGTCAGGATGGGGAATCACAGGCGGTGATGTGCAGAACGGAGGAGCCAGCGTATCTCTGATTACCTCGGTACTGTTTTACCTCCACTTGTCAATTCTCCTTCAGGAATGAGCACAATTCTACCTGAGCTATGAACGAATTTGCCCCAGGTGCTTTCACACACACACACATATATATATATATATATATATATATATATATAGGCTAACTTAATTATCCTACCGTGTTTATGAGTTATTCGCGCATCAACTTGTCATTCTGACCTAACATCAAGTTCGTGAGTTAAACGATAGCATGTAAAGTAGTTGGAAAGCGATCCACCCAAAAAGTTTGCTGATATCATTTTTCTGGGTCAGAACGATTACTCACATCAATTGAACGTCAAACTAATTTATTCACCTTAAATATGACCGAGCTACCCAATTTCCCGGCCCCCTGTCCACCAAAGCGACCCTCATCACCACGATTGTTATCATGTGCGATGCCTTCAGTGATCTGACTCTAGCTGGATGGACATTATGAGCCACTCTGGGACATTGGGTAGGGAACCGGATAAGGCCGTAAGTTAATTTTTACATCCGTGGGAAGGATTTTTACGTTCACCATAACAACGATTTCGAAGGATGACTGAATCTATGTGCTTGTAAGATTTAATTCATTCTTGTCACTAATGCGGCCGTATTAATGTTTTCATACTGTGGTCAGCATCGTCACATGGTCACAACTGACCAGAAATCAGGTCCCTAGAGTTGACTGACTACTTACCCTCAGGGATCCTGGTATGTACCGTCTAGAAATTGGGTTAAGGTTAGCAGTAATTGGTCAAGGAGATTCGCGAGATGTCAACCGAAATGTCATTTGCCCCACCCTGACACATCATGACCTGCAAGTTGGGTTTCGGATTGCTGACGGGGTGGGTAGTTCTTGTCATATCTTGTGGAAACGGAACATTAACATGTTATCAAATGTCAAAAATACGCTAACGGGAGTTTTCTTCCAAATGAGGTGTATGATTATGAAGTCAGCGCACACAAGACAAGTCCAATTTCACTCTGCTGTTGTCACGCTTCCGTCAAGCTATGCAATTTGGCAAATTTTTACGCAGTACTACCCATATTGCCTCCGGTACCTGCGTGTGAGATTTATACACATCTGGGTTTTCCCGATTTCTGGTTTCTATTACGCGGATATAATTGACTGCTTCATTGATTTTTTATCCATTATGTCTCCGTATTCATATGACCGTGAAACACCACGTACCTTGCTGTAAAAATTTATGAAGCACGCATACCCTATAGGGTTCTACGAGTATTACACCAGTGATCAGTGAAAAAGAGCTGAAGGTGGCCGGAATTTACAAACAAGGTGAATTTTACTTGGAACTTTATTTAACCTCATCTATAACCTAGCGAGCAGGTTGGTTAGATCTCGTGGACATCGGTTAACGGATTTTAGGCACACCTGGAAACTACCCGACCAGCCGAGCCATTATCTTCCAGTTTGGACAATCACAGCTTTTGAAACGAAACTGCACAGTGGCTGGATTCAGAATTCATTCGTCTGGGTGACAGAAAACAGAGTTTAGCCATTTAGACTAATTCGACACAAACAAGGTTTTGTCTGATCTCATCGAGAAATTGGAGATTTTTAATCGCATACTGATAATCCGTATATGTAATCGGCTTAGGACTTCACTAATGAGAAGTGTGTCACAATTGGGATTAATTTGGCAGGAAACTAACTTACTACAGACGACAAATGAAGTGATTTAAACTACTCAAATCTCTTTGTTGTTGCAAGTTCGGATAGCGACGAGATGAAACCGGGTAAGATGTTTCACACAACCGATTTCTTGCATGGATTTAAGTCCGGTGAATTTTCAAAGAGATGGAAAAAATGACGCCTTTATTTTATTGTGTGAACCGTAGTGTATTCTACTGCATCGCATCACGCTGTCTTATATTACACTATATTGTATTGCATAGCCTTACATATGTAGTATAATATAGCTTAGTGTAGCTTAGTAGAGAACAGATTTTCACTTTGCACAACGACTAGCGTTTCTCTCAAGAACGATTGGATTTATTGGACCACCGATTACGGGAAACGAATTCCATAAATAATTAATGATATTAGTCATCAAAGTTTGCTGAGTGAGGCCGCTAAGTGCCACATCTAAGGTACCGGCATACTTACAATTTGAAGATCAGAGAAATTTCTGTGGATATTAACCCAGATCGAAACGTGTAAAAACATATTGATGACTCGGCTTAGAGTGGAAAGCAGAAACTTGTTCGTATTCTGTGTGCATACTTTTCTTATGCCACCCAATATTATTAATCATGCAATTTGATAGAAACCAGTCACTGATTTGATAGTATGCGATGAATAATTTTTAAGTGTCGTTTGATAAAAAATGTCAAACTAACGAGGACCTGTAAAACAACGGTGGAAGAACACACTGACAAACAAAATGGCAGATGGGATTCTGTTTAGCTTTGAAGTTCCCTAGTCGTCCTATTCGAAAGGACAAGGCTGGAATTGTCTTTACCGCAACCCTCCCACCTCCCAGGTGAAGAAGTGTGATACCATTTTAGGGTTTTTATCTCGAGTGATTTTTAGTAGCCTGGCGGAATTTGTCACGGTGAATGACTCTGTGTTAGACAAAGAATGATCAATGATTTTGAATATTTGTAGTAGTCTGAACGTGAGTCATCCGTTGCCATGATTTCCTGACTGCTGCAAGTGAAATTCCCGCGGCAAACGTTTTATTTTCAGTCGAGTCAATATGACCAGAGCATGGCGGCTTTTCTCTATCTAAACGCTTGTTTTTAATTTTGAACAACCATGTTCACGGTCAAAGTTAGTATCAAACCTACAAATAGTAAACTATTCGGACACGTGCTCACTCACACTGGTGATGTCAACTCGGCTGGTTTTGAAAAGTTTGCAATCTAAACGCCAAACAGAACGATAAGAATTTCGAAGCAGATGGGTTAGCGTACCGGAAAGCGGTGGTCAAAACAACGAAAGACTTCGGTTAATCTAGATATAAACCAGTTTGTATGGGAAAACTGGAAACAGACGATAAGCTGATGAAATCGCTGTGAATTATTGATCCGATTTGAGCGACAGAAACACACCATCACTTTAGTGAACTGTGTGAGAAAGGGACTAATTTGATAAGTCGCCGAGGGGAAAAAGTTTTAATTGTTGACCAGCTGGTGTGACGTTCGCCGCTACCCCATCCCCACAGTCTTGCTCATTGGATTCCGTTGATAAAATAATCAGATAATCAGATCAAATGGGGACAGAACAATTCAATGTTCCCAGTTTGTATACCAGATTGTGAGGTGAAGCCAGGATCCGATGCCAAAAATGCAAGATCCCATTGTTTCGGTTAATTGAGTCATGCGAATAGTGGGGCAGAATTACATCCGGGCCACAGGACGAGCTGACAACCCTTTTTAGGATCCGGCCCAGAATTTGATCATCGGCAAGCCGGAGACGCGGATGAGAAATCCGTCTTTCGTCTGA
This sequence comes from Fasciolopsis buskii, assembly GCA_008360955.1. Taxonomy (NCBI): domain Eukaryota; kingdom Metazoa; phylum Platyhelminthes; class Trematoda; order Plagiorchiida; family Fasciolidae; genus Fasciolopsis; species Fasciolopsis buskii. The sequence continues at coordinate 160,396 of LUCM01008008.1, forward strand.
GACCTGGGACAAGCTGAAAGCGATCGGATTTTCGTGCCAAGTTCAAAGCCGTACGAGGGCATTTGGGCTGATGGACTTCAACATGAGAAGACCTGTGTAAATCGTCCGAACATGGACAACTAAAAGAGCAGTGGAGCTGACAGGCCGAAGACTCCCTAATCTTTGGTGGTTTAGTCAGCAGGGTGGTGACAACGTTAGTCTGACTGCAAAACAGGTGGTTGAGTGTAGCAAAATCGAATAGGGATGAAAGTCATCAACCCCCTCCCCCCCGATGGGATTCTAATCGATAAAGGGGCACCGTCAAAGTTTCAACGCATCTATGGAATCCACAAAGACGCATTCCAGATTGAGTCATAACCAAGAAAATCCTGTTGTGGTAGCCAAATTATGAAAATTATCAACAATGTAAATACAATTTAATTATTTAAATTAGGCGAATAACTAGTATGATTTTTATTTTATACTTACAAAAGCTCACGCGTGTGATCGTGTATTTCAGCCAATAGAGAGTACAAGTGCTGCACGCACGTGTCTAATGTCCTTGTATCTACAGTCATACTGGCATTAACACACGGTTATATTGCACAAATCTGTGGATCAAACCAGTACCATCTGGACCACGATAAACAAAAGAGACCAACATCAGACAGAGAGAGAAGAAAAGAGTAAAAAGATACATTTTTGAGCTGGTATACTGCTCGGTTACTCGGTCCAAATTAACCCGACTCACCGGAGAATGTAGCTCTAGCATTTGTGCAACCAAGTATTCTCCCGGGCGAGCAGGCTGTGGCCTAGTGGTTAGTGCCCTAGTCTTTGGATGTGAAGGTCGCGGGTTCGAGTCCTGCCACCGTCGATCAACTTCCTCAGTTGGCAGCCCTCTGCTGGCCGCGTCCCCGTTCCAGGAAATTGCTGCACATTTGCGTTTCATTAATAAATGAATTAAAGGATAAAAAGATAAAAGTTTGTAGGTTCATACGCCTTTTCGGTTAACCTAGCCCAGGTTGGTGGGAAATGACAAGAGATAGTGGCTTCATGTAGAAGGCAGGCCATACTGACCACATCACAGTGTCAGCAGCGAACTTGTGGTACTTTTTAATTTAAAACGGTTACCAAGCGAAAACCGACTGCACTCTCGATGGTGTCGCTATCCGTATTCGGCCGATTATTCAACAAGTCTGGCAGAGTCTTATGCAAGTCTAATCAGCAGTGTTTGTGGCTTTTTCCCCTAGATGGAACCGAGAGCCACTCCAGTTGGCAGTCTGTTCTGCTCTATCTCCTGTCACGAAATCAGACCTAGAGTTACACTCATGAAATTGGATTCATTCCCAATCGGAGTCAATGTCTTCTCGTATTTGGAGTGGTGAAAAATCAATCGATTACGAAACTATTCGCCATGTGATCTCAAAGTTCATCTCCTCATTAGGAAACCTTCGACGCATTTAACACCTGTTTAATTCCTGCTAGAGATTCTCAGTAGTGCTTATCGACCGCGCCTGGACGGGGACGCGAACCCAGAACTACTGATTGGGAGGAGAATGTCGTAGCCATTGCGCTACGCATTGTCACTAATAAGTGACAACGACAGTACGTGCTTCTTCAGTGGCTAGTAGATTTGTTGTTTAATAGAAACAGGGTGGCCGTTTCTCCAACTCACTTTGATAGACGCAGACCACGTGATGCAAGCTTTAGTCACTAAGGCGACGTTTCTAACCATGCCTTTACTTCAAGACATGTACAACTTTTTCAACGAGTAACATTATTTTGGCAATCACAACGGGTTTTCGATAGGAAGTTTTTGAACTAAAAATTTATCATACTGCAATGGTTTAAATGTAGGGTAGCAGTTTGTTCCACGTCATTCTATTCGTGTTTTGAAAAATCATCAGTTCGTTAAAGGACAGTTGACTGAATGGTTCAGTTTGGTGTACACTGATGCTTACTTTCTTATTGGAGGGTGAAAACGAATCGACAAACGTTCGATGCGACAGGTTTGCCTATCCTCTGTTCTATGTTCGTAAGTTTTGAACCACAGCGCGATTAAGTGAAAACAACTTCACCTGGATTGAAAGAACTTAAGCCCAAGGTGTAGTGGTCTTGCACGTGGGGGGGGGTCATATCTGACCGTTCTAAGAGCTTTGATGGATGTGACAACTGTCGGTTATGCGGCCGTACGATGAGCCAGTCACTTCGCCGGTACTGGTCCAGCTGCTTTTTTGGGCTGATGGTGCCGAAAGGCTAATACGCACATCCTGGGTTTCCCAATACGCACAAATACGTGGTCGAACTGCTTGTTCATTATTTTGGTCAAGCCAGGTCATCCAGTTGAACGTGTCGGGTTCCCCCAGTAGAATTGTTGTCTTAAAAGCATGTGGGAAGGGGAGTGGAGAATCTATATGAATGTACGTACGCTTGCATTTGTAGATTTCTGGTTATGGGTTAGTCGTTTATCCGCCTAGCATGCGGTCGCTAGGAGAAACGGGCATAACACGAACGAATGACCTCAATTCCTAGGCTGTGTGCCATCTTTAGAAGGACCATCTACGCCTAGTAGACTAATCGATCCAAACCTCAGATGCTCCTGTCACCTAGTTACCATTGTTTGGCCGGGAGTTATACACATTTATCAGCCACCAGTATCAACCAAACCGGTCTGATATATCGGCAACCTGGAGCGCGGAGTACTTCGCGTGATTGTGGAAACCGTCAGGTTGCGGTAAATGAATTTCAAATTCTTTGACCCTGACTAATTCAGGAGTAGTGGTAAAACTGCCTATTTTACTTTCAAGTGGTATTTTTCAAGCCCATACAAATGGATGCTCAGCAGTGGGCGATAGTTTTCAAAGACGTCGGTAAATTTTGAAAGATGCGCCAACTATATGCCTTTGTGTCTAGTTCGTTCCATTCGGATCACATCAGTCCATGGATCAATGGGAAACACGATAAACACGATAGGCTGGAATCATATGGATGAAAGTTCAGAGGGCAAAAGCTATAACGACAATAATCTTCAGGGAGAATCTAAAGAATAGCCCAAAGAGAAACAGGCCACTGACCCTCACAAGATTCGTCCAAAAGAATTTGTAGAAGTTCACGAGGCGTGATCGTTGTCGTTATACCGTCTACTGGGACTGAATGACAAAAAGAGATTAAGCAGAACTACGATCAGTCCATGCGGTATCGAGTAGGGCTGAACATATACTGGCACAGAGACTGGACTCTAGATAAATTGCGTGGAGGTCGATCGGGTGTGTAGAAAAGGAAACCATGGGCTTGACAGATGCCCTGGTAGCCAGAACTCTGCGTGGACCCCCTGTGCAACGGCCACAAATTGTGATTTTTTTTTCTGCAGGTGGACCAATCCAAATTGTACTGTTGAAACTAATGGCCTGAAAGCTATGTATCCTGGTAACGAGGTTCACGCAGTCTTCTGTGATCCATTCCTGATCAGAAAACGTGTTCCAGGTCCGATGGATGGACATTCCAAACAGGGTGAAATATAATTTTCAGTTTCTTGGTCCAAATGCTGAAAACATGCTTCCATCGTGAAGGCCTTTTGCAAGTGCTTGCCACTTAACGGACAGCGGTTTTGTGCTACTCAACTGAACTGTTTTCTCCATTACTTATCACCATTTTGTATAGACTTTTGAGAGCGAAAATGCCTCATTTCACACAAAGATAGTAGTGATAATAGGAAAACAGTTGCATCAATCAGCTTGTAAAGGCGAGGAAAAAAAGAAACTCATCGAGAAATGATTTGAACATTTAATGTGGGTTGCTCAGAAAGTCGGCTGAAACACGCCCACAGTTTGTCAAGGGGGGGTGGTACATATGACACAACGGAATTCCTATACATGTTGATTCTTCGAGGTATGGAACGAAAAGCGGATTGCGTTGGAATATGAGGGCGGCACTTTGAAAGATCACTGTGCAGAGGATGTATGGGATCGAAAAGTAATTTCTTGACAAGGTGTTCACATGCACATAAGTGCTGATCACCCCGTATAACGGTCGATTCGCTTAGTGGCATGAAAGATACACGGCTAATAACTGAGAGTCCCTGGCGGAGAATTTTAAAGTAGTATATTGTGAATCCTGGAAAAACAACAGAAGAATAGTAAAGAAAGATTGAAAAGACACATTGGCATACAAAACAATAGTTGGTGCTTTGTTTCACTTTGTAGTGTCGAGCCTTCTGATTCGAAATGACAATCCTCGGGGATTGTTTACACAAATGGGCACTTGAAAAGTCTAATTTAGATTTTTTTCAGTAATAACCCGTAGAAGCAGCTGGAGGTGAGTGTCAATGAGGTATGGGAAAAGTTTTGAGTGAAAAGGTTGAGGTGGTCCTTTTTGACTAGATCCCGGTTAGTAGTCTTTTATGCTACATAAGACTTCAGAGTTCAGTTAGCCTCCGAAAGGATGGATGTGTCGAGCCCAACTTGTTTGTCATTTCGGCATAAGCGGCCGAAAGACTGCAGCATCGAAACTCAAGAAGACGAGTTCCATGCCAAACTCGGTACTCTCCGTTACTAGGCCAAAAGCCCTGACACCTACCGATAGCAGGTGATTTCACTGCGTAAGCTGAGAAACAGCTCGCTACAATTTTATCTGAGTGAGCTTTGCGGCTTACGTGCTAAACGCGCGCGAATAACGGAGACGAGCTTCTCCAATCTCGTGCAAACAATCCCCTATTGTCGGACACCAATTTCGGACAAAGTTCGCTATGCACATCCATTTGACTCTCTGACTCCACAGGGTGTCCAGTTTAGGTCAACCACACAACAGCAGGCTATGGCTGACGCGGTTTTGTTCAGAACTGTCAATCCTACTGGTTTACGTACTTAGCTGAGTCGGATCATGCGCTAATGTTGATACAATTTTCAACGACCGTCGAAACAAACCGTAAACTCGGTTAGCCGTAGGACGTCTATCTGGTTCAGCTATTAGCACCAGTTACGAACATTATCTGGTGACTCTATGTACGAGCTATGAAATCGAACCAAGCGGACCATACACATTCTGGCGTACGTTTCGTCTGTGGTCCTTCGGAAGCTCCTCTTGTCCTCCACCCAACGGAAATGGGAGTAGAGCCGGGCAGTCGACTGTTGAAGCGGATATTATTAATCATTCCCCAGGAACTGAGAGCTGGGTGGAAAGGTGTTCGGTGAAGCATTTCCCTCCTCCTCCTCCCGTGATATTGGAACAATGAGTTTATTCCATATCTTGGAGTAAGTCACTAACTGCGTACATTCTAAAGGGGTTTGCGCATAGTGACTGTAGTCATCATTGTGGGACCAGTTCAAGTCTGATAGTTACTAAGATAATGCTGCGCTGTTTGACGCCAGTTCACGAGAGCAACATCTGTGAACAACAGCCCAATTTACTCTAGATTGAGATTCGATAGAACGGCTTTCTACTCTTCGGCAGCTATTCGAAAGGCCCCACGTAGATTTCCGTCTACCAGTCATAGACTTTCGCCTTTTGAAAGGCACCCTGAACTCTATTGACTGGGCAGCGCAGTTCAGTGGTCTTCAACGGGAGGGGAGGCCAGGGAAATCCGTCAACCTCCTGCGAACACTGTACTCACACATCTATGGTCACGTGGGAGCATACGATGAACTATCAAGTCCATTCATTGGAGTTGGTTAGCAGTGTTCGACAGAGGTCTCCCATCTCTCCATTCTCGATCAACTTCATCATCAGCGAGTTAATGGTGGATGCTTTAGACGATCTTCGAGATGCACGGGTCGAAATGGCAAATGTAGAGAAACTGTGTGATCTAGATTATTTAGATGACCTCGTGTCCCTGTTCGGATCAACGGAAGATGCGCAGTGTGTGCTGAATAGACTCTCGAGGGCCGTGGTTCGATTCGGCGCTTCGCGCCTTCAAAGTTTAAAGTCTTGCGGCAAGGCTGAAGGACATCTTCCCCAAACTTGATGCTGGATAGAGATGAACCAACAATTTTCAACCGTTTCTTTTCCGTGGATAACAGGTCAGCAGGTGGTGTACACTGGGCAAATGCTTCGCAAACACTCCCGGTTTCGACCTGACATCTCATCAACTTTGAAAGGTTGTGTGCACTGCCCAGCAGGGCGTTCAGTTCAGCTATGTAGTTGCAGGACAGAATTTGCGTGCTTAGTATATTCGTCGCCAAGACGTTTTCCATCACTGATATTTGTATAATTCCGCTAGAATTTGGTGAAGTGGTCGCGTGAGTAATGTGGGGTTAGAAATCTAGTATTATGGGCCAGGTTTGATAATGTTCTGTCGCATCGCATTCGACCGGCTGGGGACATCGAACTAAATAATAGAGAACCACGAACAGTGGAAATCATACTGTCAGTTTCTGTCGAGTCAGAATGACCTAATACATCTGTACAGTCAGACCGTATTCCGTGCATTGATTACTACAGCATTCATTTCTTTTCCGGTTCCTGTCAGTTCACTCCTTGTACCCTTTGCATATTCATTCGTTCCATAGGATCGCGTTACTCCGGCCGAAAGTTAGTGATCAGGACGGTTTAACGCTAAGGAAGGTTGATGACGATAAAATGTAAAATATCAATCAAGTTACATGGTCATATTCTAACCGGCATGGGTATCAAACCAAATGCGGAACAGGTACAATTGATCGAAAGTACCCCTGCATTGGTCGACACGAAAATTGTATCGTGTTTGAATGGAGTAACTAACTGTCTGAGCAGCTTTCCGCAGTCGAATCAGATTCATCCAACGACAAACGCGTAAGGCAGAAGAACAGTAATCATCGTTCGATCTCATCAGATGGCATATTGTAATGAGCCTCGTACTTGTATATCTTTACCGATTTTGTCGTAACGTGCACAGTGACAACAGTCAGTATGAGTCGGGAGCCCTTCTATTACAAAATGGTCTCCCAGTTGGTTATTCCAGTGGAATGTTGACTGTTTATGAGCAGAAATGTCAACTATTAGTCATCTTGTAAGTCTTCGAGAAGTGTAACCATTATCCGATTAGCCGACTTAAACCTATTCACTCGGCCCATAAACTACTGATCGTGATTATGGTTAGGCGCTTAAATTGAGCATCAATGGGAAGACAGTCAATGATACTGCGTCTCAAAAAGCGCAGCTCCAAGATGGACAAACAAAGGTTCGTAGCAGAGCCATTCTACCCAATTACGAGAATTCGAGTGATTAAGAGATTGTAAATATTTCTTTGACCGTGGCACATTCCAAATTTGTTACAGTTACGGAATGTCGCGATCGAACATAATGCCTAGCACTTCTAAATGAGGTCATCGTTCATGGTTGGCCGGTAGGTAGAAGAACACTGGGATCAGAAAATGCACTAAACTTTAAGTTCCCTGACGAAGGGGTGACAGAGAATGAACCGATTTTTGGCGGTCACACAAGCAATTCGAATGCAGATTTTGCATTTGTTATACCACTCAGTTGCAAGCTTCAATGGATGTAGCGGCTGTACTGGCGAGAACTACCGAGGATCGGGTATAGAACAACAGGTCAAAAAAAAAGGTAGCCAACTGTGGGGCCAGGATGATCACCGATAAAATAGAGCTATCGTTGGAAACAAGACGACTACCTGACCGGCCTGGGCAGATCGTGGCGTTGGATATATTTCACCCAGAGAAGGACAGTTACAAGGTGACGATGGACCGCTGTAGTGACTTCTTCGAAATCGATCTGCAGAGAGCGAAAACCACTTCAGAGATTACTGATAAAGTTTGAATTAACTTTCGGCTACATGGAATTCCACTTCAACTGGGTTTAGTGATAGCTACCGGTTTCCCAGTACAAAATTATCGCAGCCATCAAACAGATGGCGCTTTGGACCATAGCTAATCACGTGGCAAAGCAGAAAGTGAGATTAAACAAGCGAAGAGGATATTTAGGGAGTGCGAAGCGGAGGGTAGGGATCTTCTGATCGTCTTACTTGAAATTCGTAATACATCATCGAGGTCTACAAGACTGAGTCCGAACAGACGCCTGTTAGAAGATGAACGAGAACGACCATGTCTGTAGGCGCTGGATCATTAGATCCAGACGCTGTATCCCGCACAGTGAATAAATCAAAACTGGAGAAAGAGATGGAAGCATCGGAACAATTTTGCAACCTGTGTGGTTAATTACTGAGATCATTTTGGCCAGTTGTCACAGTTCGGATTCAGCCAATGGGGGTGATCGAAAACCTGATCTGAAAGATACATGCTACCACGGACAACAAAAAGTCTTATCTGGGGCTAATGATTGCGTGGGACAGGGAACCGAAGAGAGACTGTGGCAGACTGTGAAAGCTAACCAGTGGCTGAAGAAGATCGCGAATTATCTCCAACTCGAAGTGTACAAATCTGTAAGCTGACAACCCGATAGACAGTGCTTTTAAATCGAGAAGGATGCGTTGGATGCAATTTTATTTTCCAGTGTCAGTGTCGTTTACTGAAACTTTCATAAAAGGCCTTTGTTTGGCACATTTTGACCGGGCCATCTGATTGGTACACCGGATTTTATGAACCACTAGCACTACTCGCCGGCAGTTCACTAAAAGATCGATCTCGATCTTGGCAATTTGATCTACAGAATCGCGGATGTAGTCGGGACTACCCCTTTTCTTATGATCCTTTGAAGGCAAACTCTATCAGATGTAATTAAATTGTACGTTTAATCATCTAAGCAAAGTGAAATATGTCCCCTTGACTGCAATTTTATACGTCCCACGCTAGGACAGTTGTCTTTTGTGCATCGAGCGCAATGTATGTTCATTTGGCCAATTGATTTTGGTGTTTGAACTGTTAGGTCGAGAGCTTGCACTGTGGGCATTGAATTTTTCTCCTTCAGTATAGCGATTCGTCAGGATAATCAAGCAATTGTCACATGAAGCGCCTAAGCGTATGAAAGATTATGCATATTTTGAGTATTAACTTGGCAAAAAATGGGAAACACTTAGTTTTTTTCTTTTGACACACCGGAATTATGAGTGCTGCAGAAGGGATACGTTGCCATAGCCACTAGGGCCCACTAGTCCTGGCGAGTGGGGAGGAGGGACTGGCAATCGCGATTTAGAAACTTGGAGTGGAATAGAGCCACATAAGGTCAGGTATGGTAACGAGCCAGACGGCACAATTTGCCATCTTCAGTGACGGACGTTTGCTGCCCTTGACTACCTTTTAATCTTTTTATCTTTTACTTCTTTTACTAATGAAACCACAATGCACATCAATTTTCAGGAAGGGGCCCGCGGCCAGCAGAGGGCTGCCAAGTGGGGAAGTTGACCGGTGGTGGGAGAATTCGAACCCGCGACCTTCACATCCAAACGCCACGACCTTATCCATTTGGCCACCGCCGGACAACGCGATAGATTTTCGGCAATACGTGCGAATCGTACCGCCACCGACCATTTCTTCACTCGACAGTCTTTCCACGGGCAAGGCAACTTCGCGACAATATTTTGCATTTTGTTGTGCAGTAAACAAGGATTTGAAAAGTTCCACTATTGCTATTTTCAATATTATCGGGGCGCTGGGTTCAGTCAGACCGCAGAAGCCAGGTATTCAGAATATTTAGGAAGCTGTCTGTTGTGTGGCTCACATTTGCGCTCAAGTTCACCAGTTCGTTTCTAGCCTTTGGCATCCACTTTAGAAAGTGCAATGCATAAATGATATTTTTACATTTTAGTTTCTGATTCATCTTGACAAAAACAAGAGAAATTGCGGTGATACAAAAAGGAAACAACTATCAAACCGAATCCAATGCCCAAACAAACCGCCTTCTTTGACATTTGCACACTGGGGAAATACATTAACAAGATCCTGATCGACTGAAGTTGAATGCTCTTTCGATTCACCGATTGGTATTTGATTTGCTGCCTCTTTTATTTGTCCATTATTCATCTCATTCAGTTGCAAAATTGACAATTTGGAAACGGAATTGATTGATCTGTTCGCAAAAGCCTCTGCCCGCCCAGATATCAAGAACAACACGGACACTGTGGGAAATTGTCAGAGTCTAATTAACTTTTACACCGCTACGATTGATTGACAGAAGCATAACAATCCGTTGGAGTAACTGAAACGCAGTATGTGACACATTACTCCTTCGGAGAACAAGTCACGTTGGCGACCACTCCACCCCACCCCACCCCACATCCCATCCCAACCCACCCGTTCACTCCACTCCTCCTTCTCGTTTTCATCCGGGAGGTTGAGTTTCTTTGATTTGGAAAATTGATGGCGAACGAATTTCCGTTACGATAAAAAACTATCTTGTATTTGCAAACAGAATAGAATGCGATCGATAAGATATGAAGTGAAGTAGTTTCGTGCACGGTGAAACCCCTCCCCCATTGCTGACACTTGTCATACACGAAAGTTTTCCAGCAAATAGGGCTCGTTTGATAATGGATAATTCAAGAACGTGCATAAATCGAGGGTGTTATTCATACTGATTGAACGAAGCTTGTGTCAATCATGTTGACTTTACCCTGTTGTCACGTAGTTTCACCATATTTGGTTCAGTTTCTCCAATCAAACATCATATGCACAGCAAGATCTTATGAACATTTGATCAATTGGATCAGGTTTACAGTAAATGAACAAAAATCATACTAGTGTTATCAAAGGTTATCGTTGGATAAAGTCGCTGCACCTGCGACTAAGTGAAGTGAATACCTTGAAAATTACCACTGAGCACAGTGAGAAAACACAAGTTGGCGAACAAGCTCGTTTTCAGTGATTCGTACTCATGCCATTACATCACTGTATTTATATCTTGATAAAATATTTTCACTATAGGAAGGATTGGATTAGTCATTTACAAATATGGGTGGGGAAGGGATTTGTGGTGTTAATTGTTTGTTGTCTAGGGTTTGCATTGGGACGGGGGGTGGGCCAAGGGAGTTGAAGCGCAACCACAAATTGTTTTTGAGAACAAAGTGGAGGATTGTGAAGACGGATTGCGACAGCTTCCGCAGTGCTCAAGAGGCGACACTTTGCCAACCTGGATTGTTGACCTCTGACCTTATACAGGGTCCGGAAAGCTCGCGTCACATTCACGGTGTGGTTAGTCTGTGCTAGATGTGAAACCACTGCGCTATTAAGTGACTTAATTGTTCTAGTGCC
>LUCM01008009.1:0-13453 GCA_008360955.1 Fasciolopsis buskii
CCACAGAAGAATCACAACTGTGATTCGTTGATAATTCTTTGTCAGTTGGGCTGAGCCAACCTTAGGAACGAGGGCAGAATGCCCCAGAATATACGAGAAATGGATTATCAGCGAAAGCCCATGGGTATATATATAATATTATATATATATATATATATATATATATATATATATATACCCATGGGCTCTCGCTGATAATCCATTTCTCGTAATCTATAAAGCTGTTTTTTCAAATTTAATCGTTTGAAACTCGTGCGAATTTGTTTCCTCTTCCTTAGTTTGTACCTCGACACCGAACTCGATAAATAACAAGTTGAATGAGCCAATGGTAAGAAAGATAAACCACATCTGTCACGTTTTACCGTAAATGATTGCCATCGGCAAAGCATCTGCCGTGAATTAACGGTCAACATTAATACCAGACGGTCAGTTTTTTCCGCCATCGATTCTGATTTTGTTTTCGTTCCCGAATTCTCTTTGATATCCATGATTCACCTACTACCTTACGAATTTTGTTGGTATTCTCACTGCTTCGATGTTGTTCCTGCCGAATTTCTGGAGTGCTAATTTGAGTGTATCATTACGACGGGTCGTATCCAATTAAGAACAATGGAAGGTCAATGAATGTAAATTACTCTACCTATCCCGTGATGCTTATTCGTTTGTACTTTCTGGGTTGCTAGCCGCAATATTAGTTTGATCGTTTAAGTGGTGTTTCTGGCTGGTACGCCTACTGGGATTCATCTCCCTTTGGATTTCCGCCTGTGTGTTTCAATCTAGCTATACACCTTTACGCCTACAAGTAATTGCATGCTGCATCGGTCGTCCCTCAGGATAATCAGGACCGCGCTGCCCATTGCATCGAGCGGGGTGGGTGGTGATAAGTGTGCTACTGCCCAGAGTTCCCTCTCTTTTATTCAACCTGTCTCTTCTATCTCCAACCCAATCTCTTTGCCCCTTCTGCCTACCCATAGTATCTCGATTGGTAACACGCCCAATACTCGCAACGGTTTATTGTCAAGTAGTGTAGTAGGTGATTTTCAGTCTGTTAGCTCACATTTTCTCAAGCTTCTTCAGCCTCTGAATCTGTGCTCCTTCAATGCGCACACTTTGATGCAGGCTNGTTTTGTCTCCACGCGCACTCCGGTGCGACTAAAGTCCACAGTTTTGGTTTAACGCAATTTTTCGGACATGTTCCTCACCAGGACGCTCGCTACTTGATGAAACTGAGAACCGCATTCTTCGTTCTCATGCTGTTTCGGCTTTGGGAAACTACGAAGATGGTTCTAAGTTTGGTACTACTTATCAATGATATCGTCTGTCATGAAAAAATGGAATTCGAGGCATAACAGGAGTAGTTGAAATTTCTTGTCGACGACGGGCTCGGCATACACCTGTATAGTGTAATATAGCTTGACAAACACCTGGTCCTGGCACTTTACAGAAATGGGTTCCAGATGGTTTGCAGAGAAAGTGACGTAATTGCCTAGGTAAATGTTTACAGGGACAATGAATTGCTGAAAGCCGTTTGACACGTTCAAATGAAGACGGAACAGTTGAAATCTATGGTTAGAATATGCGTCTCTAAGTCTGCACACCGGCATCAGTTATCCGTTCACACCTGGCTGGTGTCAACAGATCCATATTTCTATAGTCAAAGACGTTTCTGATATATGCAGTGACCGCTTTTTCAATTGAAGCACTAAGGAAAATGTCGTAGTTGTGATGAGATTTCGCGATTGTCTGTTAACGCCGATAAAGCGTAATTTTGCATAACGATTGAAAGACTTGATAGGCAAATTTAGAGTTGCCCAGCTCCATGCTTCTCTTCTCCGTTCGTGTTTTTATAATGTGTCCGAGAATTTCTTTTCTTTTGATTGAGGGACTTCAGCATCAGCCGATCCAGAAGCAGAATTATTCACAGGTAATCTGCCAAAATACGGAAATATTTTGTTCCCTTGCAATTAGGTGCTTGATTGTTCTGTTCCGTTAAAGAATACCTAGTATCACTAAGGTTCCGTCAATTTGCGGATGCAACCGACTTCCATGTTAAGAAACTTCTGTTAGATCAGGCGAACAACACCAGCAGACATATATATATATATATGTATATATATATATATATGATAGCAGGTTATAGAATGATGTTCTTTCTCGTAGCTCGGGTTCAACAGGATGGCATTGGTTTGTTCGCTGAGCTGGACAATTTGATTGCAAACGTTTCATCGAGGGGACTTCGTCAGTGCTTTGATGTTGTGGCGAGCTTCTGGTTGCCACGATCGATTTCGCGGTTATTGTCGCTCGTCAAATATGCGTGCCCGGTACTGTATTGTTCAGACATCCTTATACTTGTACACTCCGAATCGGCATGTCTCACCGGAATCGAACTTGTGGCGTCAGGTGTGTGCATGCAAGCTCTTCGCCGAAGAGTCCACAGAAGAATGACAAGTGTGGTTCGTTAATAATTCTTTGTCAGTTGGTTTGAGCCAACCTTCGGAACGGCGGCAGAATACCCTAGAATATACAAATGTATATGAAATAGTAAGTAGTATCTGGGTGAGTGAAGAAAATCATTTATACATGACACTCTATCTTGAAAACAAGCATGGTGCCAACGTAATAACATGCAACTGGGGAGGCAACGAGAAAGTCAGAAAAGCAACGATTTTTTTGTCTTTTCAGCTTACACATTTTGTGATATTTTGGTTGTTTTCGGATTATTTTTAAGGGGATGAGTTCTGCAAACAGGGAAAGCGGCATTCGCGCCACTGACTTCGGTTCTGAACCATATCTCTCAGCATCTCCAACCAACAACAATCCTCACCTCTTGGATCCCAACGAGGAAGACGGGAGGCACCAACCGAGGCCAAAGCCGAAGCAAACTTCCTCATACCTCTACGCGAAGTCATAGCCTGACCGCTCCGGCGTTTGTTCCAGGCTTGCCCAGGATGTGCAATAAGAGGACGAAAAGGTAGATAATGGGCAGGCATACGCAATGTATCCAAGCCATCAAAGGCAACGTAGAGTAATTATCTCGATCAGAGGACGACTTTCTGCACCTAACACACGAACACGTACCTCGTCGTTGTTCACCGGATGTTCCCACTAGACACGAGTAATGTTTTGGAGGCATTGATGATGGAACACAGAAAGTCGTCGAGCATCCTCAACGCGGATAGGCGAAGTCTCGCAATCGTGAAGAACCGTGGCATTGTACACCGTTCACCTGGGGGGAAGCCGGATATGCCGTTGCGTTTTTGTTAAGCTTCAAAATCACCTGCATTATCCACTTCAGAGTAATCTGGATAAGTCTCTTTAGAATTTAACTTTTGCTTGAGGAGGGTTACATTCAGTGTACGTGGAAACGGACGCGTAAACAAATGACGGCGCTTCAGTCGTGGCATTGTACACCGTTCCCTAGGGGGAAAGGCGGATGTTATTGGACGCCAAAAGTGTCGTACTTTCGCACGCAATTCGCGGTGTTACCTCCTCACTAACACCGTCATATGTGACCAGGCTCTCGAAGTACTTTATTGTACTGACTGCATCTAACCGATCAGCAACGCACGTATCGTACCTAGGGAGCTCAATCGATAATCGGTCTGAAGTTCGTTGAATTTCCTGTGCATTTTCACTAAGGAAAGTGACATCCTTACCATAGTCTTTGTCAAAAATTCTTTTCTTCGGGAGGAGTTCAACTCCACTGTCTAAACGACCTGGTGAAACATTCTATGGAACATCCTTTATGAGTAAGTTGAAGAGAAATGTTGATATAGGCCATCCACTGGAGACGATGAAGGGTGGCAAAAGCTGTCTTCGCGAATGTCCAAAAACACGACGGTCGTTGGCCTTTGGAAATCAAAATATGCTCTGTCGACTATTTGAGGATGACGATTTGATTGATGCAATCCTGATCAGCGGGTAAACTAGCTAGTTTCTCATCAGTTTACCTTTCACACGTGTTGTGCAACCTGTGAAGAGTGACGAACGGAAACAGTTTTGACTGTATTGGGATTAAGCTAATGCCCCTATGGTTAGCGCAATCACTGCGCAAGCTCTTTATGAAGATGGACACAACGGTCGACTCCACTCACGAGAAGATTTTTTCGGAGTACCAGAACTTCGAGAAGAAAATCTAAAGTTCTCTGACCAGTCCCATTCCTTCATATTCAAACAGAGCTGGGTGAGACCGTCAGATTTCGACGCTTTATGACTTCCTAAGGCTTGGATTTTCACGAGGATCTCCGCCTTAGTTGGTGGATCGGTTGTAGCAGGTCACCAGACGCTTGTTTTTCAACGCATATCAGGAATCTTTCTGCGAGTTACCCCAGTCAGTTTTTCCATTACGCTGGTGATTGTGCTGTTTATCATTCTCTATTCGGAACCGAGGACTTGCTCGACTTTTCACGATTTTTTCCGCTCATTCGGATTTAAGTGTCAACGCACGAAATGTTGGTTTACTTATTCTCGGTCCGTTTACCCTACTGACCCTTCTTCCATCCACCTAGAGACACTCATTAGGGTAGATTCTGTGAAACAATTAAGAATTACTCTCGATAATGTGTTGAGATGGTTGTCTGAAATTTCCGGCCGTGTAAATAAACTGGGAAGACATTCTTTTCTTATAAAAAATGCTCTGGTATCCCAAGAACACTACCTCTTCTTTGTTTACCTCTATTTTTCCCATTCCCGTTGTTTGTTTGACATTTTTGCTGGCTTATTAAAAAAAGATTCCAGAGTCCTTCACTGAGGTTGGTCGATTATTACGGATGCATCTTTCGTACCATTGAAAGAAATGTGTACCAAACTGTGTCTGTCTGCGTGTTAAAAATTTACACAGAAAGTCGTTTTGGATCTTTTCCACCACAATAATTTTCCCATTTTCCGCTCTCAAGCCAGGACACATTCTGTCTTCCGATCTATAACCCCTTGCAATATACATGCGTAAGAACTAGGTGGTCCCCTATTTATCCCGAATTATCAGCCATCGACATCAGACCGTGATTGAGTTTCTGCACAATTCTTCATAAACTTGACACACATTTTTGTTCTGATTTTTTTACTGGTCCGTATTATGACGGCATGGCGAATGAGTCCATTTTTGAGTAAAATACGATTAGAAAGAAAAACGAACCAACCCTGTTCAGATCCACTGCCTGTATATAAAAGTCAATCCTAAAACCCAGCATCTTTCCTCTAACCTCTTAATTACTGGCAAGACTGTTCCATCATAATCTTCCAATACTTTGAGGATAACGATATTCAGACCAAAGGTGTTCGCACATCTGCCTTCAACAATCAAATTTTCTTGATCCATATAGCAGAGCTAACCTCACTGCTGCTGTTCATGCGCGACATCTGGTCGATAACCGGATGCAACAGTGATGTCACAGGTGCCCCAAACTGATCAATATCAGTTGATCTTAAAGTGTGCGAAATGACACTATTCCATATACGACCGTTAGGTGAGATGCAACTGCTGATGTAACTAAATCATTGTACTTCACCCCGTTTTTTCCTTCCAAGAACAAGGTTTGGCTTGGTGCAAATCCAATCCCACAACAGCGTTTTATACTTTGATAGCGCAAAACGGATACCAAACATGACTGCAACATCTCTGTGACGTTCCAAAAATAGCAATTTATTTAAATCTTAACTCAGGAGCAGTAATAATCAGAGAGCTTGCTGTGTGACCAAATATCGATTCCACTGTTCCCACAGAAGAATAGAATTATTTCTACAGTCGCCTCAATGAAAAAGTTCAGAAGAGTACTTCTCGTGGTTTTCTCGCTTAGAAGATCTACGTGAACACGAACTCAGCTTCAGCTGTTCAAAAGTCAATTTAAGAAGCGAAATTATTTTCTCCGGCACACTAACGAGAGGTAGTGCCGGAGAACTGCACAATAGTTGAGTCAAACGTCACTTTCGGACCAAAGAAAGACGGAAGTAGTCGGCATGCGGAACGTGTGCTTATGTTCATAAATTTCTCGCAGATTTTATATTTGGTAAATAGAGTCCCGACTTGGCCGGAAAAAAGCTTCATTCTCACGGGAACATCTTTTTCGAGTGTTAGGTAATCCGTGGAGGATAATGCCTGCGAGCAGCTGTATGCGATACTTACCAAACTAATTTCTTTGTGATTTTCACTTGGGGATTTATTATCTTTCCTGTGGAACGTTACAATCAGTTTTTTCCAGTCCTTACGAATCTTTTTTCTTGCCCAGGTTAATACCATGAGTTTTGTTACCTCCGATGTGTGCATCTCGCCGCCGTTTCTGAATAGAGACGGAAACAGCTCAGCTGCGTTATGCTTTTTGATATCCATTTCGGATGATGCACTCGCATTGTTTCATCAGACAAAACAAAACAATTACAACACTGTTTCACATAGCACATCTTATGCGGTTTTCGGCCCTGTTCCTACGGCAGGGTAACGCCTCACTTCCTCGTGGGTCATAATTTCGAGTCTGGCCAGGTTTCTCAAGGAAAAACCCCTCTGTGTTCTAGGCGCCCAGATAGTTTCGTTAGCCCACGAACTTCTAGTGCTCGTTTTACGAAGAACTCTTCTAACGTCCGTTCTTCTGATTTCAAGATCGTATACAAATGCCGCGAATGATGGTGGCGTAGTAAGTTTGTCTGATGATGGCACCTGTTTATTGTTAGTTTGGCTTGACTGTTCACGTAAAAACCTGGACGTGTTCTTATTGCTTCGAAGTGTTCATTTAACGGACATTGTGGGCGTTGCTAATTACCTAATGCTCAAGTTTAGGGAGGTCAACAAGCCCATTCCAGCCGATTGAACCGGCAACGGCGACCGTCTAGTTCAGATTTATTGTGATTCTGTTGTTAACATAAGTTATGCAAAAACTCGATGTTTGAACGCGAGTCTCTGCAGAATCGCTTTAATGCGACGACAGAATTTTCTTTATAACCCAGAAGTGAAGCGTAGGATGTTGGGTTACTGAGCCGTTTGTTGAGCAGATATAGGCGATTGGGACATGTGTTGCGCATGCCCGCAGATCAACCCTCTCGGTATTTGCTACTGTTCGAGACAAATACTGATTGGAAAATGAGTTTAGGTGGTCGGTCAGTCCATGGGGAAATGTATGTAAATCCTAACCAGTGGACTATCCCTAGTTTGTGGAATTACGCTATTGGGTTAGGACCACACGATCTCCCATTGTGATAATTGAACAACTCCAGCAATATGGCTAAATGCCGCAGTCGGTGGCGTTCTTGCATCCCGAATGTTTCTGCTTCTCTTCTTCCGAATAACGATCTTGCGGTGCAAGGTGGCAACCAAAACCAGAGCATGTTGATGCTAGATGTCTTAAGTGAATTTACTTCGCTGTAAACTCTATCCGTGCCACACTGTCAGCATCCTTCAGGTCGCATCTTTGCGACCGATTTTTCAATTCTGCATCTTCATGGGATTTGCACATCATTATTGGGTCCTTGGTGAGCAATCAAAGATCCGAAGCAGCCTCCACTCAAAGAATGCGCAGTTTGGTTTTCTCAAACAATTGTCGCACGATTGCATCGAAAAAGGTATGTCCGATAGTTCCTAAGTCCAGTCACATCGTGAGAAAAGTTAACTGACATCCGTGACGTTGACTGTTGGATTGGTGCAGAACCACATAAGGTCCATCATCATCATCATCATCATCATCGTTTAGCGTTAAACAGCAAAGCAACCCTCACTGACCGCTGCTTTTCCCCAGAGTTACACGTTTATATAAAGTGAATATCCAAGGGGAACAGAGAGTGGTCCCACACAGGCAGGCACAGAAAAGATGCTGCTGCAGCCAACACACGAAACAGTCTGACTGTACAAACGCACTTGTCTTCAATCATTCTGATTGGATAGAAAATGACAATACGATCGCCACTGTTCACGGTTCACTGCCATATCCTTCAGTGCCTCCAGCCAGCAAGTCGACGAGTCTTTCGGACTCCAGCCACGAAGGCTTGAGACACCTACGTTACCTAATTTCGCTGTACATTTTCTCATCCGACGTTGCCACATCATCTGTTGGCCTCCACATGGCTTCTTCCATTCCTTAGGAGGAGCACAAAATAAAGGAGGAAATGGTATCACTTTTAAATTGCATTTTGGTAATAGGCTCATCATGATCTTCCATGTCCTGAAATGGGTTTTATTTGGACAGTGCTTGAACCAGAAAGCAGATAAAACTGAAATTTCAAATAGGTGTAAAATGTTCTACTTTTTATCCGAAGTCATTGATTTTTAATATTTTGGTACTACCCACAACTGATTTGTTCTGGATGCCAATTTCGCATAGTAATCTGATTTTTAGTTGTATGTTGTTCATCCTTCATACAAACTGAATATCGTATGTTTGCTCAATGTGGCTTTTTTGTGTGGTCTTGTGATCATCCGCGCACACAACTCTGTGGCGTGGATTGTGACTATGCACATGTTTTCACGTATCCGCTTACACGCGTCGCTTGGAGTGTGTGCAGAATTCACCCGAGAGAAAATAATAGAACGACGATCACGTTCGACCCCATCTCAAATGAACTTTTTGTCTGTTGATCGATACGAACTTCATAACTGTTCTCAAAATGAAGCCGATCGCAGGTAGGTTACACTGAAACGTAATTTTACACCCCATTCACGGTAGCGACCTACCGGCTACGCTTATGCTCATTTAACGGGATTAGCAGCTTTGCTATCCATGACTAATTCGCCGCTATCTCATCTGTCAGTGATTTTCAGCCTTCTGAATTCTTACCTTTTGGTTGTCAGATTTTTAGCTGTCTGCTTCGAGTTCGAGTATTTATGAAGGTTTTCAATTTTTATGTCGGCTATAATCTTTCCACAAGAATACACTATATCAAGGTTACTAAAGTAATAATAATAATGGTGACTAATTTGTATCCGAAAGCTGACGCTGCTCTCCGGGATCGAATCGGCACTCCAAATCAGGATGCCGGTCGAGCAGGGAATGGATTATTCGTGCGTGGAAGCTGAAATGTAAGTCGGGAACCAGAAGTCAGAATGTCTATATAATTAGCTGATTTGCGAGTGAACTATCTCACTTGCAAAACAACTCCGTCAGTATACTCATCTTCTAACACGATTAGTCATCACTAAAAACTAAAAACCACTCCTTAAGTAAACTGAAGTTTTTCTACTTTTATTCGTCCTTTCAGCCCCTGAATAACTGATGCTGCGAGGTATCAACCTTAACCGGAGCAAGTCACTACTGGTTTAGGTTTGGTGCAGTAGAAACAAACTGAGATAAATTGTCCTGCATTGGTTAGGCACGGAAGATAAATACAAAAATACGCTGAGTAATACTGAAACGCAGAAATTTTTCGTTGATAGTGTTGATGGAACGTTTACTCACAACGTGTTAAAAGTTTTTGACGTAAAATAGTTGAAAGTGTGATTTCGTTTGAAAGCTGTATACCACTTATAGCAAGAAGAATCGATAGTCTTCCTTGCCTGCACCCCTTAATATAATGCCATGACGTTGGGGAAAATCCGGCGGGTGAAAGCAAATTGAGGGAGTAACTCGCGACTAAAGGGGCGTAACGTAACCTGACACCGCATAAACAACAATATAAAAACTGATTGAAGCAGCTAATTGTTAGCTCATTAAAAACGTATTTATAAGTCGCAAAGTGGCAAGCAGACCTGTTTTCAGTACTGCTCATTAGACCAATAATCCATGGAATTTGTGATTTTGATGTCCAATGCTAGTAGAGGAGCGCAGACTGAACAGTGTCAACCGGAAAGAACTCGATTAATTTGACAGAACAATTCACAATGCGGTTAACATTTGGTCTTTTGCTCCATAATTAACACTGTTTCGCGGTTACAAACTCCACGAAAGTGTTCATATACTGCTCTGAGTAATGAGAAGTACTGAAAATACGGATCTTTTTTCGCCACTTTACGTCTTACAAATATAATCTGTAGGAATGTTTCACCAAGTATGCTAATGAAATGTTGAAGGCCTGGATGAGTGGCACGAACGAAGTCCCAATAAATCATTCACACATAAATGTTCAAGAGTCTTGAAGGATTATTGTTCATGTTCAATTTTTAGTCATCGGCTAAGTTCATCGTGTTTCTAACCGAATGTGTACGCATGTGACGAATAAGAGTTAAGTATATTCACAACGACGGTGCTTTTCATACCCGCTGTGATGTTTTAAATAAGGAGCTCATTGTCCTTTGCCACATTAGTTTAGCAACACATCGGTGACGATATAGAGCCAACGTAATGGAATTTTGACACGAATGCTTTGAGTTTGAGTTCCATCACGGCTGCTCATTTCACCATCGTAACAGCTTCATAACGCTCGTGATCTGCCTCTTGGAAATTGCATCGAGTGAAAAAATAAAAGGTATTGACATTACCAACCATAGCTGTCTTTTATCTGTGCCTTTCAAAGAAACTTGCTTTTGATTTACCAGTGATACAGATAAAGCTGTTCTTGGTTCTTCATCTGGTTTGTTGTTGTCACACCACGAAGTCGAAGTACATTTGACGCACTCTTGGAGTCCTAAAATTACTCATCATTTCGTACTAATGCTCTACCCACCATCAAGAAATCATGGAACCACTGTTCAGCTGTTTCATCCTGGTTAGGAATCATCAACAGTCCATGTCCACCGCGCCCGAGCCGAGACGAACGGTTTTGAGTAGAACATCTTACCCATTATTCTACCAAGCAGGCTGTCAACGGTTCGCTGAACTTCGTCACATGGTTTTGCACCTATCTGTCATTGATTCCTAACAAGTATGAAGCAGCTGTACATTGTTGGCATAATTTCTTAATGGTAAGTTCAACGTTGTTGTCCCATGATGGATAATATCTTGGTAATATGTTACTAACACATCAAATTCTCGAATCGCAGTAAACATTTCCCGAATGGCGTCACTGACCAGTTTTATAAACGTATACACTCACTTGTTCATTTTCTCTTCTCTTTACTCATATTTTGGAAAAAAACGAAAGGTCTACGTCGCGAAAGCTTAACTCATCCAGTCGTCGAAATTTGCGTCAAAGTACCTCGTTGAATTCCACTCCGACGTTGTTCCGGAAGTCTTGTGAGGACCTCACTCTCATGATGTCCCCCAATTCCGGTTCGTTGTTGACGGCCGTTAGCCGAAGCGTCCTTTTTGATGCTCTGCTTGCAGAGGAGCACGATGCAGACGAGTCGGATCGGTTGACTTTTCAAGTAAGACCAGCATAATTTCGTATCTCTTACTTTCATATTTATAGCTCAAGCTCAGTTGCCGATTGTTTTGCAGTTGGTGGGTTTCTTGCATGTCGCAAATCTTCTGCATGCCCACACAATTCTTCAGAGTTAGACTATTTGGTAATGTTTCTTCCCAGGTAATTTATAAAGTTCTAGAAAATATAGTGTTTCCGGAATTTTAAGCATTCAGTGCGAACTCAGAGATGCGTCTATTGCAAAGAAATTTAGTCTACTTCATAGGCTTTATTCTTACCTGTCTCTTGCAGGTTCGTTTTGTTCATTTAGTAGTATCAACTACAGTTTGCGAAAGAATAAAGTAACCAGTTGATTTGTATGACTAGATTCAGCCGTTTTGTCGGTCGCCTCCATTATGCAGATCAGTGGAACGTAGTTCAAACTTGCATAAATCAAACGGCGACGATTGCGCGTTGACTATCGTCCAAAGGGTCATCAAAGTTGCATGAAAAATTTACTAAATCAGCAATAAACGACCACGTCATTATATACAAAAGGAACTTATCAAAAGTTCACTGATTTGACAAATTTTTTCACCGCAAAATAAAAGTCTCCTGGGGTAAAAATAAGCAGGATATATATATATATATCGGCGCGAAAAAGAGCATGGTGCCAATATAACAACATGCAAAGGTCTTAGTTACTGATATAGTTCCCGCTTATAGCTGTTGTGAACAGCCAAATCAGACAGTCATTTGACAGCCAATCGGGTTTGAGGCATGCGCCGATGGCCGATGGCCGATGAGCTGCAGCAAAAATCTCATAAAAACTAACACATGGCCCGATTCGACGTGCGTGGTCCAGTATAATCTACAGTTCTGGACAGAACCACGCCAACGGTAGCTAATTGCGACATAGTCAATCCGACTCAGAGTACCCGTCGAGTTAGAACGCCATGTCGCTGTGCGACAGAATTGGAGAAGCGTTTCTTCTGTGTTTTCTGTGCAGGCAAAGCTCACTGCCAAACTAAACAGGCTTCTGATGCCGTAAGTTTTCTATGTTAAGCATTAAAACTACCCACCACCAATACACCGTCAGAGTAACTGCTCTCCTGAACAAGAGTGACGAGGTCGCCATGAAACTCGTCTTTCTGCATGTCACTACCGCAACTTGTTGGGGCGTATGCAGAGATGATAAATGACCAACTATACTTCCGGACCGCGACTGCTCCCTACGGTCTGACGGTGCACAAGCGGCTGTTAACCGAAATCCAGTCTAAAAAGGTTGCTTCAGCGTTGTCAATTAATGCTATCCCTACGCCGCATTGACTCACAGTTTGAGCTGCTTCGTCTCCCGAAGCGTGCAGGAATTTTCCTGACGAGATTTTCGACGGAGATACTCGAATTACGTTACTCGAATCCTGAATTCCTGTTTCACTGACGCATGAGACATCAATCGAAAGTGAGTCCACTGTCAGAGCTCGACACGCCTGTTGCCCAGCCTGCATTGGAGTGTGTAACATTGATGGAACAGGGATTCAGAAGCTGACAAGGCTTGCGAAGATTTGAGTTAGCAGTTTGGAAATTATTTAACTATTTGACAACGAATCATTACGAGTATCGGACGTGTTATCAGTGGGTACATTATGGGTAGGCAGAGGGTGCAAGGAGGTTTGGCTGGAGAAGGAGGGGCGATTTGAATAAAAGAGAGGGAACTCTGAGCAGTAACGTACTTATCATAACGCTCCCCGTTCGATGCACTGGGCAGTGCTGTCCTGATTACCTTGCGCTGTGATCGATGCAGTATGGAATTCTTTGTAGACGTGTAAATCAAGGGGGTTGATGGAATGGTAATGAACATTCAATATGCTTCATCGGAGCTTTGCGTTCGAACGCGAATCCTTCCGCAACGGGAGTCGAATGTTGGACTTCTGATTAGAGGAAAAGCAGCCCGTCCCGACCAAATTCCACCAGTTCGTTTCTAACTTTGATCAACATCATCATCAGCGTCATGTTCAGCTTTGAACTGCGAGGCTATACTCACTAACCGCTGCTTTTTCCATAGAGTTGCACAGTTCTATAAAAAGAGTGAATACCGAAGCGGACCACCGAAGTAACATTGACTGGCGAGAAACGATAGTACTGCTGCAGTAGTCAGCACACGGAACAGTTTAAATGCACAGATGCACTCTTTCAATCACTCCGATGCGATAGAAAATGAAAACACGATCGCCACAGTTCACGGTTCGCTGCCATGTCG
>LUCM01008010.1:0-15305 GCA_008360955.1 Fasciolopsis buskii
TGAGAAGTGACTATATCGAAGTGAATAGCGTGCCAGGATGAAGAAAAATTGATTGAGAAACTGGTGGTCATTTGTTCAGCACAAAGTCCGGACCACGGAGAAACAATTAAGTTAAACCAAAACTGGATACCGCACACTTTGTCCCAGGAAGCAATTATTCTTTCGACCACTGTCCAAAAGTGACGCTAGCTCAGGTCTGATTACTGGACGCTTGGCACCAGTTTTTATGATGTGCTTGCTGCAGGAGTATAGTGGAGAGGGGGCATGCCTCGTAGCCGTTATGACCCACTACACGGGGGATGAATCAGCAACCGTGATCTCGAAACTTGAAAAGTGAAGATCTCACTAGGTTAGGCGCGGTGACTAGCGAGTTGTAAAAAAACTAGATGCAGCTCGTGTTTCCTTTATATTCACCAGCAGACCGTAAAAACAACAAACGAACCAAGATATTCAATAAGCAGGCTTCGCTAAATCCGGCCAGCTCCATTGCTCGAACGACTAGGCGACAGACCAAACAGTATGAACCAAAATGGTCTAAACAATCAGAAAGATCTACCAGGCACCTGGCTGACAATTCATTAGGTTGATAGGGAATGCACCTTTCATTTTTTTAACAAATGCCTCCTTTTTATCGACAAGAATCAATATACCTACACCATGGATGCCACAAAGGCTGTAAGAATTTGTTTACTCAACTCCAAGCTCGGAAACGGAAACTCCACACGCTCCACCTTCCTTCGTCAAAAACAGACTAACCCCATGAACACAGATTTGAATCACCAGCGTTCCGACAAAATCGAAACGATGGCCTATGATCCTTAAGGTGAGCATGTGTACGAGTGTGCGCAGGTGAAACAGGCAGGTGTGCTTATTCACAGCAAAATTATGAACAACGATATGTGTCATCGGTACCATAGCGAAGAAAGAAAATAACAAGCGACGAAGAGGAAAGAAAAAGAAACGTTAGAGTCCACCACAAATGCTAGCACTTCGATCCTCTACTGCCTATTCAGTGCAGTGCGCGAGACTTACTTAGCAGCGAGTGACGGAGATGCGCAGTGGTTTGAGAGCATCTTAAGAAGCATGCAGAGCAAGTGACCACTTCGTAGCTTAAGAAAACTTCTATATTGGGACGTTTGAAGGCTCTCGATTAAATTATGGAAAATTAGGAACCATGAATAACTGGCCTAAATATCCACATATGATCATTACACTTCAGCTCAACTCACAAATTTCATTTTTATTCAACCTGCCCGTGGGCTACCTAGCATCCGTCTCTATTCGAATCAGCAATAGATCGAGACATCGTAATTAGCTGTCAGCGACTGGGTTGCTTAATCTCAATAAGAGGTGATCCGCGTCAAGCTGCACATGCTTCGGTTAGCTTCAAAAACACGACACAGTGTTAGTTGAACAGCAACTTGCCGGTAAATCTTCCCGGAACGCAAAAACTGGAATGCCAGAATTGTGCGAGTAGAATAACATCAGTAAGCATTGGTCGATTTTCAAGAATGCCTTCTATTCTACTGGCTTAGTGAGTTGTGGCCTGACCCGTCGCGTTGTGACACCCTGGATTTCTGGTGGATTTTTTGAAACACTCTAGTCCATCCCGGCTGGGAACGAGTATACTGAACCACGGTTCGTAACAACAAGTGAATTCGTCGCAAGCTTGCGTAGAGATCGCGAGATCTGGTAGTCTCAATGAGCTTTGGAGATGGAACATGCTGCCACCATGGAAAATTTCCGCAAGCTGTTTCACTTCATCCAAGCTACCTGCAAGAAAGCATTGAGTGTTAGCAGAACGACCAGTGAGGCTGACAGTTCGCTTATCCGTAACCAACAGTGACGACTTGTACGCTTCGTGGAGCACTTCAAACCACAGTTTAGCTAGCCTTAAGGGTCGGTTCTTCCCATAGCTATTTCGACATGCGTTCCGTGGTCCTCTCCAATAAGCCCACATTCTTAAGCGAAGATTATCCAAGAAAAGGAAGTTGTAGGGTCTTACAAACCGCCCAGCCGCAGTGGCTTTTCACGAGCTCCATTTAAAGATGGAAGAACGGAATTGGTAGGAATAATTCAAATTTTGATCTCGAAAGTACGGTATTCTCAGAAAGTCTCTCTGTTCTGGGAAAGGAAGGGATAGAGATTACCGTCCCCATTTTTAAAATGGGTTCACACAGTGGATGCGCTAACCACTGACGTATTAGCTGAATCTGCATGGCGCCAGAGCTCCCAGTGTCCGTCATCCATTCACCAGTTGAAAGACACGCACCGAGANATTTAGGTTGCGCAGATTACATCACCTTGTTAAGCCACAATGTCCGGCGAGCTGGAGTTTGACTAGTAAGATAATGAAGTACGGCATGTGATCTCGAAGCACACTAGCTGGAAGATTAGGAGCAGTGGTCGCTTATCAAAAATGCCTTGCATTCTGCAGGGTTTGTGATTTCTGGCCTGACACATTGCGTCGTGACGCCCTGGATTTCTGATCATTCTGTTCCTTCTTGACACATGCCAGTCCATCCCAGCTGGTGGACGAGTACAATCAAGCACTCTGCGTAATGAGACTTAAAGTCAGTGTAAGTCTGCGTAGAAATCGTGTGGTCTGACGGTCTCAACGAGGTTCGGAGATGGAACATGTCATCGTAATGGGAAGCTGTTTCACCTCATCCGAGCTAACATTTGGAAACCATTGGGTGTAAGCGAAACGATATGTGAAGCTGATGGTTCGTCTATCCAAAGCCTACAGGAACGTCCTGTACGCTGGGAGGAGCACTTTCAGGCACAATTTAGCTGGCCCTCAGCGTCGGTGCCCCCCCCCACCTATTCCGTCAAGTGTCTGGTGGCCTGACGCAACAGATACACCTACCGATGAGAATGCTCCCGTCAGATAAATCTGAGCACTACGGCATCATGAGTCGCTGGCCTGCTATGACCTTTCGACAACTCAATTTAAAGATAGAGAAATGGAATTGATCAGAGAACTTCAAGTCCTGTTCCCAGAGGTTTGGTACACCCAGAATCCACCATTCTCGAAGGAAAGGGGGTCGATGGTTATCCCCATCTTCAAAAAGAGCATGCGCAGAGAATCCGTTAACCATATGAATAACAGAATAATAGTGTCAAATCTGTCGGCGACCTTCGTTCTTCGCAAGTTGAACGACACGCATGAGAAGCAAACTTTTGAGGAACAGGCCGGGTTTCACGCTGATTGCGGATGTACCGATCAAATTTCCACCCTCCGACACGCGTTAGAACACTGTTCTACTTCCCAAATTCCAATGGTCATCGTGTTATTGGACATTCGCGTAGCTTTCGACTCCGTCTGCACTATGGCACTGCTTGTTGAAAAATGGAGTGTGTCTGTCCTCAGAGTTGCACTGTCATGCGTAAGATTGCGTTAGAGCTTATGGACAGCTTTCGTCAACTTTCGCTGCCTCCAGTGAAGTACGGTAATGCCGCCCTATGTCCCCATTCCTTTTCAATTTTGTCATGTTCTACAGAACGCTTTATCTGGTCTTTTAGACGATGGAGTTGAACTCCTCCCATCGAACAGAGTTTACGACTTACAGTATGCCAATGATGTCGCTTACTGAGTGAAAATACACAGGAAATTCATTGCGCGTTAGATTGCTTGGCAACTGAGATATCTAGGTACGGAATGTGCTTTTCACCTTCCAAATGCAAGGTACTTTTTCAAGACTGGAAGGAGCTTGTACCTGCACTGACTCTTTGTGGTGATCGGTTAGAGATGGTCGACAACTTCAAGAGTCTCGGGAGGCTGATTGTAACATGTGGAGGTGTAGGAAGAACGTCTCACCATGAACTGTGAACGCTAGTGCAGCTTCGCGAACCCGTAACACTTGTGGCCTCGCCATGGCACTCAGTCTTCTTTCAAGGAGAGGGTGTACAATGCCATGGCTCGCAGTGTTCTCCTCTTCAGTTTCGAGACTTGACCTATCCATGTTGAGGATTCCCGGCGACTTTCTGTGCTCGACCGCCAGTGTTTTCGAAGCACTGGTCGTGCCTGGTGAGAGCATCAGGTGACCATTTACGAGGTGTGCCGTCGTGTTTCGAGTGTCGACAGTCCTCCTCTCATTGAGATAACCATTACGTCGAATTCGGTGGCTTGGACACATACTGCGTATGCCTGTCCATCTATCTTTTCGTGCTGTTTTTGCACATGTTGAGCAAGGCTGGGAGAAGCGACATGGGGGTCAGGCTGTGATATGGCGTAGAGGTATGAAGAACTTAGCTTTTGCTTTGGCATGGTTGATGCTTCCCGCTTTCGTGGTTGAGTCCCAAGATTTGAGGGTTGTTGTTGGTTGAGGGCGCTGAGAGATATGGCTCAAAACGGAAGCCAAAAGCACAAATGCTGTAGGACCTGTCTGTAGAGCTCATCCCCCTTAAAAATAATCCGAAAACAACCAAAACATTATAAGATGTGTAGGGTGAAAACAAAAAAAACAATTGGTGTCGTTGTTTATTTTTTCCCTCTTTTGTCCACTTTTTGTGAAAGTTTATTTAAATGTTACGGCGCTGTCATCATTTTTGTTTTTAAGAATAGTGTCGATGAAAGACAGAATTATACAAAAAATGGATGCCAGAAGAGAAAAAACCGATAAGATAGAAAGCTTTCTTTTGTATTTTCACCGCACACTACTTGCCATTTTCTCTTTCTATTTCCGGATTTTTAAGACACTAATTCCACAGAGATTCCATACAGCACTGGCTTTATCTCTAAGCCGTGTTTCGGCCTCTCCAGCCAATAACAATCCACGTTTATTGTGCAAGCTGGAAGCACCAACCGAGGCTAACTACCTCATACCTCTATGCCAAGTAGCTTCCTTCCAGCACGTCACAGAAAACATGCAGATGCAGGCGATGGTTAGACCCATACAAAACGTGTCCTGAAGAACGCACAAAGTAATCGATCTGATGCGCCGTTCTACCATTTTTGGAGCGAATACCTTTTAGGATGCTAAAAGTGAATACTGGTGACGACCTGTCGATTGGGAACCCGGAACGTATCTAAGCGGCCGTCATTTTCGCATCTATCATCGAGGTCAAATGTCTCTGATGTGTAGCGGATATACTCACCCACTGGTCCCGATTTCCCGCAGTTAGGAAGATGTCGTTCCTTGGGATACGGTTAGCTAAACCGGAAGATCGTTGTAAAAGGCCTGTTTGCTGGTGGGCTTAGTTTGGAGAAGCAGAATAGACTAAAATGATGGTCACGTTAAACAATGCCCCTAAACCGCAACACTGCGAGTCATGGTGAAAATGGTTTCTAGGAGATCAAGACACTATGCTCTCGAGTGCTAACTGCGGTAGCAACACCATGGAGCCCGGAACTGTCTTCTGATTAACTATGATACATCGAACAGGATATGCCCGTTTAGCCACTGGTGGCTCATTAAGAGTTCATTCGCCACTAGGTAGAACTGAACGCAACCCCGTTGATTGAACGAGTTCCCTTGATGGTTGTTGGATCCAACAGATCGCGTTGGCCTACTCGAGATGTCTTCGCATGGTGCACCCCGTCTCACCGAGGCTTTCACTTTAGTCTGTTTGGCAAACGGCTTCCTAAGGTGCAGCTGCTGATGCACTCCACAGCCTCGTGAAGCAACAGGTGAGTGTTGGGCGGCTGATGGAGACCATAGAGATGAAAGATATCAACGGGGTAAGATAGTCTATCGAATTACAGATGCTTTACTTCAGATATCTTTTTGCCCTTGTACTAACTGGATAATCTTTAGTAACAAGGTCTTGCATACCGCTTTCCCGCCGAATATTAACGTGCAATAAATCTTGTCTGTTAACATTTTAGCTATGACTTGTTCCATCTACATTAAAGCCTAATTTCGATAAATCATGCGAGTCCTTTGTTAACTCGTTGTTTACCATCACTAAAATTTAATCAACTTAGAAACATGGATCATATTCTTTGCCCAGATCGTTTAGATGCACATCCTTTCTCTCATGACGCTGTGGACCTTTGGACTCACTGGCCGAGAACGTTCGGTTACTTCTTGACCTCTATCAAGCCTCAAAATGTCGATAAACTGGCTACCCTAACAAACTACGCCACTGCGTCAGTCACCAAACCCATCCGCTTTTGTAGCGACTACAACCCTGTCATCACCACTCTCCAATAACTTTAAATTAAATCGAAAAATATAATTTCTACACGTCATGTGCCATCCACTGCCAGGCAAGAAGAGCAGCAGAGCACCAACCAGTCCCTCCATTATTTGCAATCTCTCCCTGTCGACTGTGAGTTACAAGCAGCAACAGCTTATGAACATCGCAATAAATTCGTTTCTGATTAATGCATACGTGGGGCGAAGCCCGGCCAGATCCAATAACGGCTTTTGGGAGGAAGGAAACATGACCTTGTGTCAGTCTCTGATCTGGCCAGAAAATTGGGGCTTGCTCAAATACAATCCGTGTCACAGTACTTGAGTCCCCTTATGTCTTGTTCTCTATCCAAGAACAATCCATCCGTTTCGGATAAGCCAATAAATTCGCGAGATAAAGAACATCAAATGTCGGCGGCTGCCGACTTCTATTTCTAAAGCTTGAGTTGACGCCCTAGAACCAAGTGTCCAGCTAAAGAAACTATGCAAAGGTTGCAGAAAAAATGAGCCACATTTTCAAAGGCGTGGTCAAAAAGTATAGCCGATACGTTTTTGCACTACAACAAAAGATCACTATGGAATCCACTAGTTTCTCAAGCTCTACTCAGATCCATGCAACCTAGAAACTTTTCCTACGACCGTAGTAGACTCTGTCTTGTCTGATTTGTATGCAGATGTCTTGCTTGTGCACTATTTTTTCAGGCTACATGAAAGCACTGAAATTCCTTTTTTAACCACTGCTTCCTCTACGGATTACCCGCGTCCAAAATTGAACTACAATCGCTTCCCAAGCCCGTTCCTTCCGATTTCAGACCACCCGTTAATAAATTCTCTGTAAGATGTCATAATTTTCAAGTTTGAGCTCGAAAAACTGTTATTACACGGCGATATCGAACTAACGAAGCTGCCCTGGGGAGCGCAAGTTCTTGTTGCCACAACAGGAAACTGATGATCGTTTATGGTCTTCGGGTACACATAAGTGACGAGCAGCAATAACCACGAAGCCGGTCGTGTGCTTTCGGGGAAATTTTCTTTGCCCACTCATGTGCGAAACATACAACTAAGAAGAAAGCAATAACTTCGGGCCTCGTGCCCCTTTTCCGAAAGTTGGAATTGCCTGACCGACAAATAACCCCCGACGAAATCACCATGTGATTAGCAGATGAATTTATCATCCATTCGCACTCCTAACGATTCAAATGAGATTCTAGTGAGAAATGACAAACCCCTTCACGCATTTAGATGCTCACTCACTCCAGTGTAGACATGAATTAATCGAGAAAACCTCGCGATACGAGGTGTACAACACTCTATACTTGGAGAGTGCTTGCCATCAGATGCTAATTAAACATACTGTGAAGCACTACACCCCATTCGAAGCCTGCAAAAATTGTACCAGTTTTTTCGCACTCTTTTTAAGCTGACAAATGGAGCAGCTTGTTTTCAACGTTCGGTCGACGGTATTACGAAAAGAAATGGTTGCATGACATATTTGTCTACGTACGCAATCTGGCTAACTGTCGAGCTAAGGAGGAAGACCATGACCAAAATTCGTAAGGATTTATTGAAGTCGCGAAGAAGTAACGTGTAAAATCAACGAATTATATGAACTTCTTCGCGCTTGGGAAATCAGCCTTCTCAGGTTCGAAGCATGTCGTTAGATTCAGTCCAAAGGCATTGAAGTCGCTGAAAGAACTAAACGCATCGCACAACATGAAAATAAAGAGCAGAAGTGACGCACAAAAGAAACGTTTTATGAAGAACTCGTCAATCTTGTCCGGAAAAACAAAGAGTACACGGTGATGGGGTACATGTGTGTCACGTGTTGAATAACTGGCAGAGTGAATATCTGGTCGGTGCAAACTCCACCTGGACGAAATTCGGCTTGCTGTTCGCGGATTTTACTCTCACAAACCGGTGTCAAACGGCGCAGCATTATCGAAGCTAACACCTTAGTAACTATCGGAATTAAACTAATCCCACGATGATTGCTACAGTTACTCCGTGTGCTCTTCTTCAACATGAGTACAATCAGTGACTCGCCCCACGATAACGGAATACGCTCCTCGTTCCACATATCATGAAACAAGGAGGTAAGTGATTTCACCAGAGCTTCTCCACCCAATTTGATTAGAAGTGAGGAAAGGTCGTCAAGACCAGCTACTTTTCTCCTCTTCAGAAACCGGATATTCGACTACACCTCCAATTCCGCCGGGGGATCAAGTGACACCTCCCAAGGATTCACAGCTCCAGACGTCTGACTAAATACGTTAGCGTGTGGCCAGCTAAACCGCTCCTTGAAGTGTTCTGCCCAACAGCCCAGCCTTTGTTGTCTACCATGGATCAGCTCTCTACTCCTATCGCACACGAATTCACTAACCGAAGTTCGCCACCCACCGCTGTCGCGTATAGACTTAAACAGTCTTCGACTCCTACCTGAAGCGGACGCTTCCTCCATCTCTTCGGCTACCTTAACCCCACAGTTTTCACGGTCATTCTTAAGGCTTATCGTCAACTGACGCTGCAACTGTCGACGCATCTTATTCACCTCCTTGCAGTTACGCAGCTGGCGTTTTTGTTCCATGAGACCCAGCGACCCGTGCGAGAACCAATGTCTTTCATGAACCCGTGTTCCTTGTATTTTCAAAGTGCAAAGTACTGTTATAGGACTGAACGACAATACCACTGAAAGTGATACTGGATGGAGAGCAACTAACGATTGTGAACCGTTTCACTTACCTTGGTAGCTACTTGTCGAACGATGTTGGCACGCCAGTAGAGGGAGACATACGTATATTCAAGGCTCGAGTGGCTTACGTTGTACTGAAGCACTTGTGGTTTCGGCCTTATATTTCACTGACGTCGAGTGGTCGTGTGCACTGTGCCACAGTCACATCAGTTCTGTTGTATGATTGCGGGGCGTGGGGCATGCGTATCGGAGATGTTCATGGATGGAGTGGCCAGTTGAGTAATGTGGAGGTCAGGAGTCTAGTACTAGGTGCCAATTCTGAGAATACCTTATCTCAGCTTATGAAGCCTAGTAGATTAAGTTGGTTGGGTCACGTGTTGCGTATGGTGAAAACTCGTGCCTTATTTCGCGTTCCTCCCACGGAATGGGAGAAGCAATGCGGAGGTCAGCGGATGACGTGGCAACGTGGAATGAGAAAATTCACAGCGAACTTAGTTAAAGTAGGTGTCTCACGCCTTCGTGGTTGGGGTCCGAAAGACCCGTCAACTAGCTGGATGGGGTCACTGAAAGATATGATAGTGAACCGTAAAGAGTGACAACCGTGTTGTAATTTTTTGTCGAATCAGAATGGTTAGAAATTGCGTTTGCACGAACTGTATTCGGTGTGTTGGCTACTGCCGTGTTATTATCTTTTCCCGGCTCTCCAGGTTTAATACCTGTATTATTTAAATTTTCATTTTTTCTGTAAAATCACAATCTAGTTGGACTTCCTGGATAGAACTTTTTCAACATCCAGTTTGCTGTGTGGCAAGCGTTCCCACATGACTGAGACAGTGAACTTTATTGTCAGATGGTCCATCTTAACTAGAAGCGCTCAGAACCGCATTCCACTCCCATGAAGAGATCGACGATCGATGGGTTATTCCCAGTTCCTTTTGAACTGCTGCACCGTGGCTCTGTGAATGTAGCCATCTCAAGACCTTTTTCATCTTAACATGAATGCAAATTCCTGTATTCCCCTCTATCTCGAGGAGATTAAAGTACCGAAAAATGAGTAGGATTCGTGCTAGGTGCAAAGATTTCTGAGTTGACCGGTCGTCAGGTCCTTCGAAGGATGACATTCACACGCTTAAAATGGCAGTCTTGTGACCCTTTCCCCTCGGTGACAGCACGTAATTGAGCATTCATTGTGTCAAGCTTGACTACAGACTCCTTCGAACCAAACTTCCAATGATTAATACCACCTAACCTCCAACAGTGTCCCTACTTTTGTCTTCCCTAAAGACGTGCTACTGCTTCAAAATCCCTTGTGGGTGAGTTTCGGTCACCCACGTATTGGCAATCCTAATTATTTACCTCCGTCAGCTAAGGCCGCCACTTACACTCACTTGTTCTCGATACTGTGTTGGTGTAAGTTAACACCACATTCCCCTTCCAACGGGGACTACCAATATTGTCAAGTCATTGGTCAAAAACCCTAACTAACAAGAAAACCATTAACGGACTAAACCCAGAAGGTGCATTATGCAGCACGAACATTCCGCAGGAAACCTGCATGAGAATTCGTTCCCGTTGTAGTCCTCAGTCCTTGAATAGGTCAGCTCAGTCCAGTTGATACACAACAGAAGTAACCAAAGAGCCAAGCGACCCCCTAGAGTTCTTTAAATGGTATGCGCAGAAGTTTGCGTCCCCGTTTGCCACCGATATATTCTTCGTGTTATCCGTGGCCTTCCAGGGCTCCCTTTTCCGCTGCATGTAAATGGTTGGGAAGGGACCCATCTCTCGCTCAAGGCGAAAGAAAGATTATTCCGTGAGAAATCCGAAACGAATTTGTGATGTCAAAGTAACACAATCCTGAAGACAGACCCACTAACTCGCATCGCCTCAATGAAGATATAATCCTACCCCGAAATTCTTGACAGTATTTTTCTCATAGATACCTATAGACAACTCTGTTGCCACCTGACTGAGCTCTTGATCTCAGGCAAGATCAAGAATTTGGCAGTTCACTTCCATTTTCTCTGGTTCCGAAGAAGGCTTTGGGATGAATTTCACTTGGACCTTTAGCTGTGTTAAGCCCCTCAATCATTTCCCCCCAACCCTTCGATATTCCCTGAGAGCAAGCCAGTGCCAGTAAGGTTCTCCCCATAGTTCCTCCGCCTTTAGCCTCCGGATTTTGGTTGCAGCTAATAATAATAATGATATTTGTACATCCCGAATGACGAGAGGCATGCACAAGGCTATATCGGCCCTTATAGTGGTGGTAGCAAAAACTGCTGGGGAAGTCATTTAGGATTGCAAAGACTGCAGAGAGCTTGAAGCGGCGCAAGCAGCTTGAATCAACCAACGGTTGAAAGCCAAATGGGCAGCGTATTAGGCCAGTCCTTCGATGTAAGCATTTGGCGTGTAAATGGAACAGGATAATGCAAAGTTTCTTTGAATGCATTAGTAAGCAATCGTCTGCCTGTAGCGGAACCTGGATTTGTTCCTCCGGATAGCTTGCTTAACCGAACTTTGACTACTAAGCGCGGTCGCCACTTGTGCGTCGCTCACGCACGCCTCGCTTGCACGCTCCTGTCCAAATATACTGAACCTGCTATCGCTTCCGAGTATCCTCTCCTTGTACCGGTCAATTGTCGGGGTTGCCAGTATTGCAGTCGTATGGAAGAATGTTTGAAAGTGAGGCTGTGGGAGAATGAATGAACTCAAAATACCTGCAGAATTAGAAAATTCATGAATAAATTAGAGTGAATGAAATGGTATTCTACTAGAAAATTTTCCGGACAATTGTGAGAGAATGGAAAAGGGATGAAGTATGAATGAAGTACGATCGGGGGAAAAGACTCTACGATTCGATTAATTGCTGGTACTGTGAGTGATCAAGTCTGCATAAATTTACTGCTATGTATATTTTGGTAGGCGTGACCATAATGGGCCAACTAGACACAAATATGTCATACAAACTGGGGAGTTGGCGACTGGGATTGGACGGGCTGGATGGCACGCATACAAAGTCGCCTGCCATATGTTTTTGCTTTCAATATCCTGGATCTTTCAGTAAGCCCCTGATGTGTGCCCGGGTATTGTCTTCAGCTGCTCGGCTTACCCATCCAGTCAGTAGAGAAGTTGTTTTGAGCACAGGAATCCAACCCTGAATTCCCATGGAAGACAAAATTGTCGGGAGAATCGTGGGCAATGTTTTCATTTGCAGGACACGAGACAGCGTCAATAATTAAATCGTATTTGAAATGCAAGCACAAAGGCGCAGTGAACGTTTTAGGCGAACATCACGGGGGATATTTTGGCGGGTTACAATGGGGCTGACCAATGTTGGGGCTGGACGGTTTGAAATGATAAGCTTGAGGAAGTAGCGATCTGGAAAATGTCCCACACCTGGGGCCACGGTGGCTGACAAAAGAACATAAATAAATAAACCGGTCGAAAATATGGGAGTAACCAGTAAAACAAGGAAATATATCCGTAGCGGTGACATACCTGCGAGTTGGGCAACTTTGGGTACAGTGGTACGCCAAGAGTTGGTTTGCCCTTGGAAGTGTTCAAATTATTTCATTCACTCAGTTTGCAGCTTGGGTCGAATTAAGTGTTCTCCGGGTTGCATTGGCATGTGTGGTTCTTATTCTTCAAATGAAATGACTGAAAACAGTGACTAATTATAATTTGGATGGTGATTTGGGCATAGGCCTTTGGTATGCAATCGACTCAGGAAGCAATATTCCCACCTGGGCTTCAATCACCACAGGTTACAGCGATGGGGAGTGAAGGTGAGAATCACGAATAACAATCCATCCGTCTATCGGAAAGCATCAAAAGCGGAGAGTAGTTCATTATAAGTGACTCAAAGCAATACGGGTAAGTTGGATAAGGGCTGTCGCTGGTGCAGCTTACGGAGAGCAAATCAGAAGGTTTACCGTCAGCTGGTTTGAAATAAGCCATATTGGTGGACTACCGGAATCTTTCCATTTTGGCCGAAGGCTACTAGATGTGCTCCTTTGATGGAGAAAATTGCAAAAGGATGTTGAATGAGTTGGGGCGTGACTGTGTATCGGCTGTTGTAAAGGATGCGACCATACGTGCCCGGATCGAATGCGAAAAGCGGGAGACGTGCCGTAAAAACTTAATTGATCGAAGCCTTGGATAGAAATTTATAGACCAACGCGGTACTATTCTATTAAAGTAGGAGCCATTCGGATGTCAAGCAGACACAACACTCTGGCCCTCCTTCATTCGCAGATCAGGTCTAGGCTGATGAGAGACAAGCTAAAGACGGCCCATTTCCTTCAGAGCCAGGCTGCCATTTTGATTTTTCTAAAAGAAGAGTTGTTGAGCCTGTATAGGAACTTTCCATAGCTCCTCCGCACGATCATAACTTTCTGCGTACCGGCATTTTTTTGCAGCCGTGCGGAGTGGTCTGTTATATCGATTTTCACAAACCAGGGCCATGTAGCAGCTGCAACAGGGATTTCACCACACTCGGGTAAGGAAACGTAAAGTTGGGATAAACGAACACACAGAGGAGTGCAACATATGTTGCGGAACATATGATGGAAGCACTAGTAAAACCACTAAAAATCGGGTTTCATGATTCGCCCAACATCTTTTCTTTTCATCCGATGAGTGTAACTTAATACACGAGGAGGAAGACGACTTACTGTTAAGCCGTGGTCGATGAGCTGGGAGGTGTAAAAGCAAATGTGACAGAAGATACTGCATGACGAGGAACGTAAGAAGGGATTCAGGAAGGATGCCCATGCTAATTTAGTAAGAATACTTTGGACAAGCTAACTGCATTGCTTATTCAGAAGAAATTACTGAAGCCGGAAAAAGATGGAACTGAGCGTTTACCTACATAACACTGCAATCTCTGATCTAAGGTACGATGCTGTTCTGCTAGGGCATTTAATAGTTCCCGATCAAAGTTTGACCATGCGAGATATGGTGTAGAGGACGGCTTCCGAGTTTGCTTGAGAAAGGAATGGTTTGCTTAGAAGTATGCCTTTACAGGATATGGATAACGACTGGACATGCATTTGTGGTAGCTCTAATATGGGAATTTTTCTATTTGTAGCGGAAGTGCTAAGAATCCTAACGAGATATTAATTAGTGCACAAGTCACTGTGCTATCATTTTGCGTGATTCGGTTTGAAACGGAGCTGCGATTTAAATGATTATTACAAGTAGTCGAGAGGATTCTCACTGTTAAGGAAAATAGCGGCATACTGGCAATATAACGCTGTGGTGGCCCAAACGGTGGGACCAGGAACTGCATTTTTAGGTTACGTTTTCGAGCTGGCCAAAGGACCGCAGCTACTGGGAGCGGCCTATACAAAGCGGTTAAGCCAATTAGGGGGTAACAGAACAAGAAAATGGAGTGCAAGGGCTGAAGCCACTTTAAATCGGAGAACGAGAGGAGAACCACTTAGACAACCTGCGACCGTGCCAGTTGAATTCCTGTGCTACAATTCTGCGACCGTTAGTTGGCCGAATATTTGCAGGATATTTGGTTTGATGGTGATTTGTGGTAACCGTACTAACCCGTCGGATTCATTGATGATTGAAAATATTATTGTACCTCAAAATGAACCGGGACCGGGCGTTACGGCACATTAATCCTTCTATCCAGTTTAAATGGACATTATCAGGCGGCTCTTAAATGCATCTTTCAGGCCAAAATGTCCTTTACGGCATTATTGAGTAGCAACATTCGCTCCCTGTTTACGAAAATGTCGAATTTGTCCCTCACACTTCAATCACCGGTCTATGTGCCATCTGCTTACAAGTACCTTGGCTGAATCCCGATATTGGTGATTTACTCGTATCGACGGACAAAGTCAGACTCCACCGGCAGGACACAATTTAGAACAAGAAGAGTGGAGGCGGTGCGGCAACATATATAAACTCCTAATATAGCAAGTCCGAATTTATTTATACGTAATTACTAGGTGGAACTGACTGCCTCGTAACACAATGTCATTCCAGATTTTTCCGTCATACCAGTACAATCACAACAAAGTCATACACTGATCTTTCGACTCGACACGATATCAAATCTTTTTCGACTCATTTCCGGTATTTGTCATTTCGTCTTCTTGAGTATAAACTGCATATTATTGTGGGGGATTGCAATCATAAATCGACCCTGCCACTGACTGTATTTGATTTGACCGACCGTTGCGATTTTCTTACCGGAGGCAGTTTCATTTTAGATAGAGTTATTACCAACCACCCTGATTTCTTTACCCTGAAATTATGCACTTCCATCTCAAGTAGTGATTATCGTGTGCCTCTGTTAAGATGCAGGATAAAGCCAGCCAATCCCTGAGTGGTAACAATAACCGATGCCCATGGCATAGAATTTGACTGTTGTGTGGGAAGAAACAGAGACAAGAGAAATGTTTTGCGAATGTCGAAAGCACAAATCACACTTTCATCCATCCGTCCAATTATACCCCAGTCAT
>LUCM01008017.1:0-13099 GCA_008360955.1 Fasciolopsis buskii
GTTCGGGTTCGCGTCCCAGTTCGGGCGCGGTCGATGTGCACTGCTTATGATTCCTAACAAGCTGGATGAAACAGCTGTACAGGGCTGCCATAGTTTCTTTATGGTGAGTT
The DNA here is from genome assembly GCA_008360955.1 of Fasciolopsis buskii. NCBI lineage: Eukaryota > Metazoa > Platyhelminthes > Trematoda > Plagiorchiida > Fasciolidae > Fasciolopsis > Fasciolopsis buskii. Next base: position 111 of record LUCM01008017.1, read on the forward strand.
GAGCGATGATATCACATGGTGAATTATTTCATGAAAACATTCAATATCCTACTACTAAAATGTACAGTGATATTTGTCAAATAACAGTATGCCGTTCGTGTCTAAACGAAGACATATGACTATCACATTTTCCGGAAAACTAATTTTGTCAAACTCATATTACTCGTTAAGGCATGAACCCAAAAAACAAAACCTTATTCAAGAAATTCCCTATCGCCGACAAGAAATTGAAATTCGGTTACTTTCTTCTCAACTATCCTGAGACGCGTGGCCACCTAACAGTGAACTTCAAAGCCATATAGAGGGACGAATCAAAATGGTTCCTCATCATGGCAGGTTTCAAGATTGGATGCCACAAGATATATTTTAGGCAGAGAACCGAAGTAAAAGATCCGTCAGTGAAAATGTTTTATGCCTTGGACAAAGGAAACAAACTGTGAAATGTTGGAATGGTGATTGAGATTTCATATCAACCAGTGAATGAACATTACCGCAAAACAACTGGACGAACTTACGGCTGATGCCAGCATGGACGGGGTGATCGGGTTGTAACTAAATCGTTCAGCAATCAAAAGGGTTTGACGGAGAAACAGCGCTTGACGCTTTCGAGTCAGGATTTTGTCTGACTTCGAGCCCTGGAATGGTGGGACAGGAGCGATTTCATCTGTATCGGAACCCGCCTGACTTGGAACAGCCGGCTGATGTCGGATTTTGGGCGGGGATTCGTTGCACTTTAGTGACATGAGTAAAAATCAAACCATGGATACAAAACAGGAGAGGAAAGACCTAAAGAAAAAAAGAAACAAACGTTGATTAGACTTGCAGAAGAAAGGGAGGAAAAGCAACATAAAAACAATTCCACCCGAATAACCATACCCAGATTTTGATGGCTGAGGCAGATTACATGTGCACGACTGGAATCATCAAGGGTCAGTTAAAGATAGCTGTCGCAATCAGATTGTTCTAGACGTGGTGTAATGGCCTGCATGTCTCTATAGATCAACGAGCTATACTGGATTGTTTATCTCAAGTCGAAGATCCAGTCGTGGCTCAAAGGTCAACAGATACGAGTCCGACGAAGTATCCTATTGGTCCTCCAAGTGGGGGGGGGGTTATATGAGGTGGCATATTCATCGAAAAATTGAGTGGAAGAGTCATTGATCTAATTAGATGGGCTTTCACTCAGCCACACCCCGTTACCTTGCATAAAGGTTCTTGTAAGAACCAAAATTTTTGGTTGGGGACCCTAATCTTTCTTTTGCTTAGCACCCGGACTCCTTAGCAGCATTTGTCCAAAAATCTCAATGAATAACAAACACAATGACATCCATTTTCCATCAGTTGTCGCGAAGAGTAATCCGAGCCGCACTATCCATGATGATGAGAAGGGTGAGTGGTAATAAGTATAAGCCGGATCCGAGTTCCTGTGCTAACTTAACACTTCCACTGCCTTGTGGGTGAGACTTCTGAGCCAAAGACATCGATTAGTATTTATAAAGAAGCTTTATGTACTGTGGGCAGCCGCAAAGTATGGATCCCCAAAAACCTTCCGGAATCTCTTGTACGAGGGACTGAATTGAACGGTTAGCCATAGAAACGTCACAAAAACACAGCTTACGAGTGTAGCTGCCTGATATACGGCGCTATTATACGTCGCAGACAGGGGGAATCCCAAAGCAGAGATGACCACTAAATAAGCGGCTGATAATGGTCAGTGACGGAGCCTAGTATGAACCAAATTTCCGCCTAGAAAGCCATCCTAGCAAAATACCTGACTGGTGACGGAACTGAGATGGCGAATTTGGCATGCCACTAAACAGGATCCTAACAAATTGTTCTCTCAATCATTTTGCTCAATCAAAAGCGGATGAGGCGGATTTCTCGGTCGACAGGGCTGCCTTGGCTCCTGGGTCTTCTGTTTAGTGGATAACGGTAGACCTCTTGAGGCAACCCTTTCTCCGATTTGGACGGGCGGAACGGGCCAAACATAGTTCAACGGAACTCGACCAATCAGAAAAAAGATAATACAACCAAGACTCCCGAGGAACAACTCACCAATGCATCATCTAAATCAGGGTTTTAACCGTTTTGCTGATCAAGATTGCTAGGCCTGGGTTATTCAATCTGCGTGAGCAGTATAACAGCCTCGGCCCTTGCAAGTTGAAACAAATGGACAGGGATAAAACACGTATGCTCTGGTTAGATGCAGATTGAACAACCAGGCAGGACTATGTCCATCCACAAATCAGTCTTAGAGGACTTCGTTACTTCGGTACTTTTGTCGGTCCACAGAGATGTATGATGGCTCAGTGGTTGGTCTTAATACTTCAGCGCCTCGAATTAGTTACACGATGCAGCTCTGACAGACGTTCTAATGTTGTGTCGGTTTTTGCCGAAAGTTTGTGAGATGAATCGTCGTTGATTTTCCGATTAGTCGCAATGTTTTAACTCTATATAATTCGTTTTGTTCATAACTACTGTGATCTGCTCCGTCTTTCGGCAAAATGACTATATTTGGTTAACTTCAGTTTTCGGACTCCAACTTCATACGCTTTTGTGACGGTTGCCGTCGATGCGCCGAGAGTAAGCATCCAGAATACGGTTTGTCAGATTCGTTGTTTTGTCTCCTCGGAAATACCGGTGGCTTTGAGTGTGCATTCTAATTCAGTCAACTAATCCTCCTAGCGGCGTCCTCGATGTTGAATTTCAGTCCCTTAACCTGTAGCTCCTGTTTTCCTTTGCTGATAGCCCGATGTGACAGATTTTTGGTCCACGAGTCATACTGTGTAGTTTCCTCATTGCATGCAAGTCCCTCGAGCTTTTAGACCGATGGGGCCGTCTCTTTTACTCAAGTGCTCGTGACAGGACTATCTAAGACTGCCTTAATTAGTCTTATTCCCCGTTCTCTATCACCGACCCACATTTACCTTTCTTCTCCGCAAATGCATTTGGGTGCTTCCGTAATAGTCTTCACCAGAAATCACTATGCTCCAATCGACTTCTTCAGTACTCCTGCGTGTCTTTAGATAGTCCATCGGTGGTCGGCGGTTAACACTTGGAGACAGACTAGAGAGCATATACCAGATATTACAAAGCAATAGATGCACAATAAACGGAGCAGCAATGAAAAGCAACATTAAGGGACGGATACAGGGCAAATCATGAAATGAATCATCTTGTCATTCATCGAAAACCTCACGGAATAAGACCACTCAAGTCTCATGGGATAGAAGTGGCCCACAGGACGAAAATCTTAAGAAAGATTCTATCGAAGACCAGAAACAGATAACAGATAGAAATCGATTCAATACTATCCATAAGACTAGAAGAACCCTAAGAAGCTTGCGACAAGGATTCAGGAGTACCAAGTCACGACTAACCGAGGCACGACCCACTGACTCTAATTTCGATCCACGAAATTCGGGAAAGATAAAAACCAACTTTGAAAACGTGGAAGTCGTTGACCAAAGGAGGAGAAAATATTCGGGAGAGTTTCGAGAAGCGTACCATTCCTTAGAGTAATGAACAGATACATCGACCCGGACCGTGTTTATTTGCCGATGCCATTGAAAGATAAATCAGTACATATCAGTTGAAATGAGGGCTGATTTGGCCCTCAAAGCCTAAAACGTATGCGAAAACGAACACAGCACTTATCAGGCGTTTCTGCCATATCTATCTAACCCCGAGCAGCCAATCAACATCAACCACAGACGATAAGGTGACCAATTCAGAGAGATGGAAGCATATAAGTAGTTTCCACAAGACCATAGCACAGATGATGTCACTTTAGCTAATAATAAAATGCTTGCAGTGAAACTGCTTGTTTCAGCAACAAAACAACTCTATATATGAATATATATATGTATGCAAAGCCTATGGTTGCTGTCGCCTGGTCTTATGCGTAACCTGAACAGTTTTATTTTATTACATGCTTCAAGCATGAATGCAGTGGGAGGGCATACTGCATCACCTTCAAGACTAATTGCACTGAAGAGAACTGGTAGACATGATCGTGAAATGACAAAGCCAACTAATGCATCCATAGGTCAAGTCTAGAACCCAACATCTTTCTGTCCTTCACGCTTCCATTATCCGTTTACGGGGATGACACGCCCCGGAAGCATGGATCAATGCTCCTAATAGATGATCACACCACCAGGGACCGATATCTGATTGTTCCGTTCATATGCCCTTCGGTTGGGACTAGACATCCTGAGTGCCCAGCACACCCCTCACCACGGACCCCCAAGAGCACACAGCAGTGTGCTTTGTACACCACCTGTAGTTGGTTTAGAATCAGGGTTCAGCCAACTCCACTAAACTATCAACGAACATTAAACCTGATGGAAGGCGCCGGCCATTCGCCTTTGTTCTGGCACTTCAGTAGGAACACTATCACGAGAAGGCAGAGGCTATTTGAGAAGTCGGTCACTTGGGAGCATTTGAGGAGGTGTCAGGACAAGAAGCCAACTCAAAGCCTGAGACATCCACTCCCGACCATGCTAAAGCATTTGGATGAGGGCAACCGTTCAAGGTTAGCGCCATCGTCAGTGTAACCATAGTATGCACCCTATCAACAGACCCAAATCTTCACTACAGTGTTCACGCAAAAGCTAAACAAACAAGGATAGTTTCACGTACTTGTTAGAATGACCAACCAGTGCGTGGACGTAATTACGGCCTCTATATATGACCGGAAAGGAACCGACTATTTATATTTACAAACTATCTTGTTAGAGAAGCTGGTTGCAATTGGGCTTCACGCTTAGCCCAACAGTTCTTAGGGCGGGCGCTTGTTTCTTACGTTCCGCGAAAACAGAAAATCCAGTCGTAGGCAATACCATCAGAAACGCAGTCTCATGGTGTGCTACAACTTATTAACATCAGCGGAGACTCGATATGGAGCGTTGTCAAGACCATTCATACCATGGGCCACGGAACGACGACTTTGGCCGGATAATCCCACCCGTAGCGAAAAACCGGTGTACTGTTTACGACTCGCAACAAATCCCAGAGGCCCCACAAATATTTCCTCCAGAGAATGGAAACTGCCATTTGGAAACGCCCGATTTCCCGCCGCTCGATTCGACCCGTCTGTAAATGCACGCGGTCCATAGTGGCCGATTGGGCCACCGCACACCGTCATTTAGTATCCCCCAAAGACTGACCTGTGCCACGTAGTCGACAGCTCAGGAGGAACATTCGCCGCGATCTCCGAAGGTTCGCTAGGACCTTGCATGAGCGCTTGTGACGCTTATCTTCCCATTGTTCTGGCCTGTAATCGAACTTCGTGAGTTGTTTCTGGAATTGGGAAAATTTGATCCTGTGGACCCTAGAAATTTCGGAGCAGAATAACGATGCTGACGCGAAACGGTAGGTGAACCAGATAACAGCCACAACTTAAGGTAACGTTACCGAAGCTGGCAATAACTCTTTAGCCTCTCAGATAATGTTTTGCTCTCATATGCCATCACACGTTCGCCGCCATCTGCACACACTGGAGACGGTGCTGTCACTGGCATTGATATACAGGATAAACTCATTTGTACTCTCTGGCAAGTCAGACAGGATCAAGATCAGTGATGATGCAGTGCTGTACGCAAGTGGCTGAGGGATTTATCCCATCCTTTATCTCGAACGAAATCAATCTTCTTCTGCAACAGATGGTTCAGCAGTCTCGTTGGAGTTACGAAAAATTTAATGAACCGCAGGTATCGAGGGGGAGGATTCTTTGTAACACCGTTGTGAACGACAGATTTGGCCAGTCGACAATCTACCCTGCTCTGCTACGATTAGCCTTTACTCCCTGCAGTGAGACTGCGACCCAGAGAGTCCATTTTATCATGGAACAGTTTACACTAGAGTGGTTTCAACCACAGATCCCCTCCTTTGACTTACAACGGAACATGCTCCCGAAATCCTAGCTTTTTTCTTTCGTTCCATCCTGTCCCATCTCACTCTAACCACCACCTCCCGAGTACGTCATGAATTCTGGATACCCATCAGGATAAAATATCCAAATTCACCAAGCGATGATAGCTGAAGACTCTGAATAATCCAAGATGTAGGTACGTCCATGGTATATCGCAAGCGCCAACTGCCATTCGTCGCACACATCAGCTCATGCCCAATGATCAGGTTAGGGCAAAATCAGATCAGAACACCGAGGTCAAATTTCCACCCTCAAAACAGACAGCTGGTTCCTTAAACTTGCTCTATTTTGACCACACATGAAAACCAAACTCGGTCTCATTTTTCAGTGCTCATCAAACTGAAGAAAGACCCATATTAGACGATCAAGCGCAACCGAGGCACTTTAACTACACAACCCGGGATTTATGACCGGTTTCCCGCACTACTCATCGCAACAGTTGGTCGACAGTCCGTATTTTCGGATTATGTTGCCAAAAACTACATACTCTGCTGCCCTACATCTCATTCACTGGCTCTCCTTCATTAACCTCCACATGACTGCTGCACATATCTACTTCAACTTGTTCGTAAGCTATGCATCGCACTTTCTGACCAGTCGTTTTAACATAACCAAAAACCATTATTCAATCTCAGCGGTATTCATAATTTACATTCGTTCACAAGTGCTTTCCATAACCTATTTACAGCACGCATCACACCACTCTCTGGCCCCACTATCTAGTATTACCCGTTTTCAACCTTCATCTTTTGTTTCCGTCAATATATTAAAAGAATTGGCATCATATGAGCTGACGTCCTTTGGTCTTTCATCCTTACATTTTCTTCGTTATACGGTCCATTTCCATAAACTTCCTCATCCATGTGCACCAAAGAACGGTCCGCTGGTTTCTAGTCGACCGAATGCTTACCTTTTTTAAGAGATACCAAAAGCACAAGTGAAGCGGAGGGGACATGTGCCATAGCGACTAGAGCCCACTACAACGAAGAGACCGGCAACCTTGACTCTGGAACTTGCGGAAACATGGAACCACATAGGGTCACATTGGGTCAGGTGTGGTAACGGGCCGAACTAGTTGCTGTCTACCACCAAAGTGACCTGTATATTTGGGATTCGAATGCGTCTTTTTGGGTGACAGATGCCTAATCCACTTGACCACCTCCTTATATTACCGCACCATCTTTTGCTACTTGTCCATTTCGCATCTCCAATTACTTGGTATTCCAACGTGCCTCTCAACCTGTCGGACGAACTTGCAACAATTGTCTGCACCATGCTACCCAAGGTGCCCATTAATCGAATCGTTATTCACATCTAGCTACACTACTCCTAAGTGACATTTGCTCTTTTTTACAACCGTTTCTTGGGAAGATTAATAATTATTCATTTTGTATGTAGATCAGGAACAATCATCTAAGCATGCTTCTCGACATCTCGAAAATGGACCAAAAACTATTCTCGTTGTTATTATTACAATCATTATTCGTTATTTCACGGTCGTAGTTCCTTGATGCCTGTCTACCATGAAATTGCCGACGGTTTCTGTCATGACCCCATCAGCTTACAAAAGGAGGCACCCTCCACTAACTTGGTTCAGTCTGGGCTTCCCGTAAATAGTGGATTCCACTAAATTCAGTACACGGTGGAGTTCGGGATCAAGAGATTTCTAAGTATTTCTCTTTTCCAGATTCAATTAGATCCTGGCAGTCCTCGTGCAGTAGCGCCGCCTTCACTGTTGGATTTGAAAACTCCTTCGCTAGCTGCCCAAGGACACTACAGCCAATTTGTTTGTTTCTTTACAAATAGCCTCAGATTTGATAAAGCAGTATATACTTCTTCGCCGCTAGCTGTTGCGGTGAATGGAATTATTTGTGAGTTTCGGTGAGATGCTCCGGAGCCCCCAGGTGCCATCTGATTGCTTTGAATGCCCAATCTATTTACTCATTTCCGATGATTACTTCATAAACCCGGTCATACACCTCGCTGAAAAGTAGACCCAGTATTACGTTACCCTGCCGCTAAGAACCATTCTAAGTACTGCCTTGTCTGACCCCTCGACTGCAAATAGTTTCCGTCTATGCAAATCTCTCCAATGTTGCAGCCGACTCACGGATGCGGTTTCTACAGGCCACTTTGACTCAAAAGGAACGCAATTACCAAAATCATGTTATCTTGTAGACCAGGATACCCTGTCGAGTTTCTGCTCCCTTCCACTAATTTATCACATTTGCTTTGATCCCCGACATGAACTTCCGGGTAGCTGTATCAAAACTGTAACTGTCGACAGGAAGAAGACAAATTTGAGTAACCAAGATTTATCCAAGTTTAGTATGCTAAGATAAGAGTATGCAACATAAAAGGAAACGATTCATGGTTACATCCTCGGTTGCATTACACAACCTTTCGGCGATTACCAGCGACTTTTGGGTCCATGAAACACGAAAGGAAAGGAATATATTACTCACTCGACTGAAGGTCGCTAGGACACCATCGACGGATCTCGCAACAGCTGTTTACAGGCTACAAGTGACATTAGGGAACGAAATGTAAGTTTCTTATCTTACAGAAATTCCTCGTACGATACATGCTACCAGTTCCCGATCATCTAAAGATACAGTTTCTAACAAAAGAATTACATTCGATTACGAGTCCGCATCGACGATGTCACAACGAGTGGCGATCAAGGCCACTTGAAATTGACTCTATCCGCTGTTCACGGCTGCCATTCACTGTAGAGCGTGAGAAGAAGAGCACCATATCCGTTTGGATGGAAAGCTGAAAGTAATCCGTATAACGCACTGTTCAATCGTTGACAAACTTGGACAAATGCGAAATAGAGAAAGAAGACCAATCCTGCGGGATGTTAACGTTTCGCATTACTCTCTTCAGCATTTGACTACAACCAAAGATAGAGCTGACTCCGTTTCATGTGTAGAGCTTCTGTAACCAGTCCCTTGAACATAGAAACTTGCAACACAGTCTTTGTGCTTCCCATGAACATTATTTCAGTTTTACCTCCAATACAATTTAATTCCCACGACCATCCGCTGAAGTTCCTAACCGAATATTGTATTATATTATTCCGCAAGCGGTCGGAAAAAAGTAGAACGAAATGTTAACATCTGCAGTACTGGACGCCTTTCTGGGCTGTTCAACTGGATAAAGAGCACTAAGTGTTTCAAACTCGACTCGATAAGGACTAAGGATAGAGTGGAGTGCATATAAAATTCAAAACCAATTAAGTCTGAAGAAATATTAATAAACTTCGCATTATTTTACCCGTGCTCAGCGCCATTATCTAAGACTTTTTCGCAGAGACTGGGCGTTCTTCATTGATTTCAACAAGACGAACTTAAACAGGGGACCAAGGCCTGGAAAAGTCTCCCAAAACTACGCAACCCAGCTGATAATCAACCGGCGAAAAAATTCAAGTGCACCTAAACATGCAGAAATCACAAGCGTTTTTACTTCAACAACAAAAGATAGAACAATACGGGTGATAAACAAAACAAAGAATTTATACTCATTCTCTATTTTTACAAAAAAAATAATACGTAAATATACGACTGATTTTCTTGCCGGGATCGGGAAGAACAATCTACTTGCTATCTGGATAGGTCACGCGCGTTACAAGAGAGCAGTTCGAGCACGGGACAAAGGGAACTTTGCAACAAACAGCTACAGATTCTAGTACATAGGTTCCACCACATCGGCATGTGGCCCAATAGACGCCATCTAGAGGATCGTCCGAGGGATTCGATTTATCTGAATTTGATTCAAAGGTGAACTCATCCAGATTTAATTCACTCTGAATGGGAGCCCCGGCTGAGTATTCCATTAGACGATTTTGTGCTCGAACACTGTCGTAACACTTCCGGTGTTCTGGAGATCTGAGAACAGACCAAGCCTTCTCGATCGCAAGAAACCGCTGATTGGTAACCGGATCTCCACCTCCAGACCGATCGGGATGATACCGCAAACGGGCTGCTTTGACACATGCTTTGATTTCTTCCTCCGTGGCAGTATCGCGACAGCCCAAAATGCTATAGAAATCGTCCATTAGGGTTTATTCATGTCTGAAAGAAGGTAAAAACGGTATAAAAAGCAACCGCTTGGCTAAGAGACTTTGCTAAATAGAAATCGCGGGAGGAAACAAGTATATTTTTTTCTGAAGAATTACTTAAGTGAATAAAAAACTGTACAGCGCCAATGAGAAGAGAAATGCTTCAGTCGCTTTCTTCACTAGAGTCACAATATTCAGGTGCTTCCGGCTCAGCCCAATTTGGTTCAGCCGGAACGGGTAGTTGGGTTATTGACTTCCCTTCTCGAGTTGGTAACAGATCACTAGGAGGAACGCAGCACTCATCATCCAAATGTCTAGAAGGGAACGAAATACTGGGTTGCAGTTGATCAGTATTCACATTTTCGTGGTCATTTCCCTTTTTTTCTTCATTGTCACTATCCTCCTCCTCCTCCTCACCATCATCATTGTCACCACCGAGATCAACATCTTTCGCATGCTTTCGTTTCTTTCGCATTGCCTTTAGACGAGGTAATAAATCTTTGGCAAATTTGAAAAATCCACGAGTATCCGCCGTGCACGCGTAACATCTGGCTGTCTTTTTGTACCGTTTTAAGGCACAGTCGCCGCAGAAATAGTGCCTGCAACTACAAATTAAAGGGTGAAATTAGCAAACGTAAATGTTCTCACTTGGTGACCACGGGATCTTTATATTCTTTCCGACAGATAAGACAAAGTGGTGGGATATCATCATCCGCTTCTTCCTCAGATGAGTTGTTTACAATCTCATACCGATTGTCGTTCCCATCGATTCCGTACGTGCCTTCAGCCAATTCTTGATCAATTTGCCATCCGTGCTTATAATCCGAACGATCATGCAGAAATTTGCAGCTATCACCAAAACTGCAAAATCCCGTTTCTTTGTAATCCTAGCACGAACAAGAGTGATTATGTCGTAGGCAACTATAAATACCTTGCAAATATCCGGCTGATAATCCCACCGCACAGTGGCTCTTAGATTTGTTGGTGCTCTCATAGGACCTTTTCGGTTGAATCCTGAAGATGCGTTTCCCATTACTGTGTCTTTTTTTTCAATGTACTGATTATAGTTGTTCATGCCGCGGTAGATATTGCTTTTACTCGACCCAAATTCCTGTAATATAGCAAATGGATGTATGATTAGAAGAAACCACATTTGCTCACTTTATTCATTAATTGTGCCTTCTCGAAAATGGCCTGGGCATCGTAAGTCACATCAGTATCAATTTCCAAAGAAGCTGTGGCACAATGTTCTCGACTTATACTAGGATCCTAAAAGATTTTGATCGAGTTAGAGCCGTAAATTAGCAGACGCCAAACAGATTCCTACCATGGACCGGGATGCCTTATACTCCACAGTAATCGAGTCATCTTGATCATCCTCCTCCTCCGACAAGCTATCAGATTTCTTGGAAAAATGTGCGGTCTTATGGAAAAAGCCATAGATGAACAAAAAACTAACTGTTTGGTATAACGCGCTGGATTCCGGTCGACGCTGTTTTCTTCTGACTTCGACCGCATCTTCCTCACTGGAAGTTGAATCTTGAAAACAATTAATTAGTCGGAAACTTACAGTAGTTACCTTTCTTTTGTCGAACAGCCTGGCGACTTCGTTTCTTGAAAAATACACAAGCGTCTTGGTCCTTGGACATTACACTAAAAACAAACAGACCATCAAAGCGAGTAGACACAGTATGGTCTTCAGGCCTCTGCAGCCGATCAACAACGGTACAGGGAAACACCAAATTTACGATTAGTGATTTCACACGAGACTAATATATATATATAAAAAAGGTCCCGATATTTTGAGGACCAAATGATGTAAGGAGTGCATCGAAAAATCAGTACGCCATGTATTGGTTGTAATTGTGAATGATGTAATGTTAATAACACAGCGTTGTCGGTAGATGTAAGACTTGTAAAAATTGCCTTGAGAAAGACTACCCACGGAAGTCGAAACGTTGGCTTATTAGATCTACCAACAACGCTGTGTTACTAACATTATATCACACAACTATTTCCGGTATTTTATTTATTTATTTTATGACAAGCTTCACGCACTAGAATAACAAAGCGCAAGCCTCACGGTCACTGGGACCCACTACATGGGGAGGAGGAACTGCAATCGTAACCCTGAAACTAAGGGCAGCATGGGACCACATAAGGTTTCATGATGAAATAAGCACCCAAAAAGCATAACTTCATGGAAAGAATAACTTCTTTCCATGTTTAAACGCAATTATCGTTGCAACTACATACAGTAAGAACCTTAGACTTTAGCAGCATTGTTTACTTTACTCTTATTTTTAAGCGATTACCTGCTCCGAAAGGATAAGTCGGTTCCTGACCGCAGCCGTTAATGCGTTGCGATCTGCAGTGAGGTCTGCGCACCGCAAAATCCAGTTGTTGCGCTCATTGCGTATTCCAGAAACAGACTAAAGATCTAAGCGATCCACGACCGCCTTAATTGTGTTAACCCACTTCGTCAATTAGCCATCAGCGAGACGTTTCAACTTGAACAGTGTTGATGCCATAAGTTGCAATGGTTGGGTCATGAAGGGATGGAAGTGGCGTCCGCTTCAAGAAACAGTCAAAGACTGTTTAAGCTTATACGCGACAGCGGTGGGCGGCGAACTTCGATTAGTGAAGTCGTGTGCGATAAGAATGGAGAGCTCATTCATGGTAGACAGGAAAAACTGGACCGTTGGGCAGAGCATTTCAAGGATCAGTTTAGCTGGCCATACGCTATCGTATCTAGTCCGACGTCTGGAGCTGTGAATCCTTGGCAGGTGTCACTTGATCACCCAACGGAAGTGGAAGTGCAGTCGAATATTCGGCTTCTGAAGACGGGAAAAGCTGCCGGTCCCGACGGCCTTCCCCCAGTTCTTTTCAAATTGGGTGGCGAAGCCCTTATGACATCACTTATCTTCTTGCGTCATGGTATTCGGAACGAGGAGCGTATCCCGCTTTCGTGGGGTGAGTCACTGATTATAC